>JANAVB010041814.1:167108-244357 GCA_029216955.1 Iris pallida | reverse complement strand
TTACTCTATTCACCCCTCTCTAGTATATCGTTTTACATCTTGTTCCTACAAGATGGTCGTGGATGCCGCAAAGAAGATAAAAAAGATTCGAGAGTGACTTAGAGTAGAACAAGGTCGACAGAGACATTGTGTAGAATCATCGGAGGCCATTATCATTTGAGGTTGGTGATTTGGTATTCTTGAAGATCTCGCCATCTTGTGGTACTATCAGATTTGGTAGACGGAAAGCTTAGTCCGAGATTTATTGGACCATTAGGTATTCTCGATAAAGTTGGAGATGTTGCTTATAGACTGGCATTACTGTTAGGGTTATATACTAAAAGTATCACTTTTATAGTAACCTTATTTCTTTAAATTTTGAATGAGAATCATATGGACAAATATTTGCGTATTGTATTTGTTGCAAGTGTTAATACAAATGTCAGATATTCTATATTATAGATAATATGATGTGTGGTGTCACACAGAAGATCATATTATCAGTTCCCTATGGAGTATATAAATAGTTCACAACCTATATGGACTTGGACAATCTATTAGAAAGGTTGTAGTGTAATATGGTATTAGTCTATCTTGACTATAGGTTTACACTAGTATACTTTGTGTGTATTGAACAGGACCACTTGAGGTTGTTCTCTTTGTACTGACTACATAAGAGAACAAACACGTCTATTATTATGGATGCATGTGCTCTTAATCCAGATATAATAATAGACATGTATATGTAGTGTGCATTACTTTGACTCATGAAAGAGTGAGATTCATTATGGATCAACAACCTCTATGAATTGGGTAAGAATATTGTATGTATGATGGACTGTTGATTATAAGTGGAATCCATGTCCTGATACATCGGGTTGATGATGTACCCTTAAGGAGCTCATAAGGATTGTTATGTAAACCCTGCAGGTGGATTATATCCGACATGACAAATAAAGTTGATCGGTACTACTTAAGGATAAAAGATGTCGAATCAATATAGTTGTCAGTAAATTATTTTTATTGACGGACATACGATAACTTAACATGGAGAGACAAACGAGCATATAATAAAAGGAGCCCACAAACATAATTTGGGATTAGAGAGGTAGTGCAACAATAGCTCATTAGTGGACCGGGCTATTGTTAATGGGCCTGGATTGTGTGTTCGGGCTGAACACGGGATATCCAGATCCGTTAGGAGGCCTAACCCTATTTTTTCCTCATGGTCCCTGCCGTAGCCTATATATATCCTCTATTCTCTGGTCGCCAAATTAAAGATCAGAAATCTGAAGCTTTCTCTAAATTCGTGATTCACGTAAGGAGAGAAAGAGAGGGCTGCCAAGGAGAAGAAAAGGTTGGGAGATCGTCGTCCATACGACGTCCAACTCGAGGAAGTAATACGTGCAGAAGATCTTGGGGTCGTCCGCTCGAGATTGGCAGGAATTACTTGTCTTCTTTCCGCCGCAGATATAATTTGTGAACCATAGTTTCCGTCTATGAAGGGTTAGAACACGTATTAAATCTGTTTAACTTTCTATCGATCAATACGCACACCAAAGTAAAGGTCCTGGGAATCCCCAATTCCATCAATTACCACCCATATTGGTGAATGTTCATAATGTATTCCATGTATCACAGTAGACGAAGTACGTGTCTAACCCAAGCCACGTATTGGATCATTCATATATTGAGGTAGGACCGAGCCTATCCAACTAGGAGCAACCAGTGGATGTATTGGACCGTCGAAATAAGGTTTTGAGGAGGCAGATCATACTGTTGGTTTGGGTAGCATGGAGACATCACTCGCAAGGGGAGTCTACTCGGGAGCGAGAAGATGAAATGCACATTTGAGGACAAAAATATTGAGGTAATGTTGTTATATGTAGCCTTATTTTATTTTTGAGGACACAAATATTTTAAGGGGAATAGTTTGTAGCATTTGCTTCCTATAAATTGAGTTTGATAAATAGAAATTGAATTGGGATCACAAGGGTGCGTACCTAAGCCAATAGATTAAGTATAATAAAACTAGGACATAAATGGTCATCAGGGTCCCTAGATAGCCCCTAATGTGTTATTTTAATATTTTAGATAGTTTTTATCTGTAGTATTATGATTTTTTGGAGATTTTTAGATAATTTATATCTATAATATTATTATTTCTATATGCTTCTAGTTACTGTGAGGGTACCCAAGGTTATTTTAGAGGACAAACATTTTGTTTGTGTTCTAGAACCCTAAAACTATTTTCTAGAATTTTTTAGGAATTTTAGAAATTTTTTGGAATTTATTTGGATTTAATTAGTTTTGTTTTAATTTTTAAAACATTTTTTGTAATTAAAAAATCTAATTACCCAGTTAGCAGAGCGGGGAGCCCACCCATTAGCCACTCTAGTGTAGGGGCATACCTACCCATCAGTGTTGAGTGGGTAACTCAATTGTTTCCTAATTAGGAAGCCGAGTTGCTGCCCATGTGGCCTAAGCCCAAGCCGGGAGCACCCAGAACCGTACGATTTGGGTAGGGCAAGCAGGAGAGCAACACGTGTCCTCCGTCCAACTGACTCTAGCTGCTCACCATAGACTCATTTCACTATATATATATATGTTTTAATTCGTAACAACCTAAAAATTCCATCAGCCCTTTTGAGGGAGAGTTCAAGTAGAGTTCTCGACTGAAATAACGTGTAGGCAACACTGGGGAGTGAATAGAGTTTGTGTCGATAACCACAAAATAAAAATTAACTCTATATCACCTCCACAAAACAACTATCAAGATAGTAAATAAATCAGAGAGAAATGCGAAAGTAAATAAAGATCAGAAGAGTATTCGCAAACACAGCAGTTTTAACCTGGTTTCCATCGTGGAGGACTAGTCCAGGCCTGAGAACTCTATCTCAGGATTGAAATCTACTATTTATGAAATAGTGTACAACCACGTGCTTTACTCAGAAGAGCACGCCAACTTCTTACAAATACGAGACTTGAAGCGCTCGCAACTTTAACTTTGCAGTGGCGAAACTTGGAATTTTCCTAGTGACTTCTTCTCAACTCTTGCACACAACTTCTAGTTGATATCACACTGAGCACCGTGGGCTAAGGAGAGTTGTGGCTTAGGAGATATGGAAGAATAAGGCTTTTCAGTAGTAGAGCTTAGAAAGCTTGAATATTTGAAGGTGAGAGACAGAAAGATGATATGAAATGAGAGAAATGAAGCCTTATTTATACTACTCTAGGGAGGCAGAGTTCGGCCTGAATTCTGTCCCAAGAATTCAAATTTTTAAACGTTGGACAGCTTGTACCAAGCAGGCCCTAAAAATTAGGGTGCTGAAAATCAGAAGACAGAGTTTGGCCCGAACTCTGTGTGGGGGCAAATTTTGGCCCGAACTTTGCCTCCTAGGTGGCAGAATGGCCTTTGGGTCTTTAGGCTTTGTTTGGCTTGGTAGAGCTTGGGCTTGGTTCAGGAATTGGTCTGTTTGTATGGTAGAGCTTGGAGAGATATGTCTAGGGGTTGAGATGACATAGTGCAACTCAACGTACACATTCTCCTACACTCAATAAATTAAAGATTACAGACTTGGAACAAATAGAAAAACCAAGAGCCCTTTGATGACGCCTTTCTTCTGATATTTGAGCAGACCTGAAGACATCTTTTTCCTTGACATCAGTCGTCCAGAGATATACAGATAGGTTCGAAGAAATCTCTTTGTGTGACGCCGTCTTTGTTCCATCATTAATTCTTCTTTGCCTATGCCCTGGTTTGATCATGTTTGATCATGCATACTTCATGTCTACAAATACATATTAGCCGAGCAAAATATGTTGCAGTACGATACAAGCATGATATAGGACAATATTAAGTTTAAATAGCAACATGATAGTGAGTATATGAATATTAGTGACATCATTATGTTAAACTTAGTTGATTAACTATATTTAAAAATACGATGTAATCATTGGGCCAACATCGACTTCGCAGTGCGATTGCCGCCAAACCAGACGTGCTTTTCGTGTGCCATTTTTTGTTAGAAGCGTATCGAGGTTAGTTTTCGAATATCTATTTTGTTTTCTGGAATTTTGAGTATGAATTTCTGGATAATTATTTGAGTGTCGGTTGTCGAAAAATAAATGCGTCGTACGATTTTCGAGATTTCGGGATATCCTAAA
Source organism: Iris pallida (assembly GCA_029216955.1). Classification (NCBI taxonomy): domain Eukaryota; kingdom Viridiplantae; phylum Streptophyta; class Magnoliopsida; order Asparagales; family Iridaceae; genus Iris; species Iris pallida. The sequence goes on along the minus strand of JANAVB010041814.1, from coordinate 240,211 downwards.
CTCTGATTCGTGATCCGTTTGAAGTTTGAAAAGTTTATATCGAAACTTACCAGATATAGTTTTTCCAAAAATTTAGAAATTCATCTAGTATTTTATTTTAGTCGTCAAAGTTAGATTTGGTCAATGATTCATCGATTTGGTCACGGTTAGCCATAATGGCGATAACTTTTGACCAAATTGTGATTTTGTGGCACGGTCGATTCCACTTGTGGTGTAAAATCTACAAGGTTGCTCTCAAATTTTTGACTTCATAACATTCGACTAGTTAGTTAATGATATGCCTTGATTTGCATGTCACGGGTCCCGAATTTGGAACCGTGACTTTCCTTTGCGTTTAGATTTATTTCAGATTTAAATAGGTTAAAATAGGATTTTAGGTTATTTATTCCAGAATTAAAATATAATTAATTATGTTAACCCTTAGCCACTTTATAGTATTTTTAGAGTGGGAATCATAGATCTAACTTATGGTTGTTTGTGCGACAGGGTTCGTGGGATGATGGCATTGTTTGATAGCTTCTAGGCCGTAGTTTATCTTGTCTTCAACTTGTGAATCAGTACATCCAGGAGTTCAGGCAAGTACTTGTTGATGCTTTCATGTGCATTTACTTTATATTATTATATTTTACTTATACATAATCCTTCCCGTGTCTTGACTGTTTACACACACGAGAATTGAGTGATTGACTAATATTCATATTTTCTCATCGTTATCATGATTGTTATCGTGATTGTATTTACATGATTGTGAGGTATGGATATTATGCATGTGGACAAAGCCCGATTTTATTATTGGTAACTCTCCCGTTTATGGGGGTGGGCCGTTTATAACCTCATCGTTCACCCAAGCCGTCCATGCGTAGGAACGTTGAACTTCTCATAACACGTGCACTACTATAGATTACATGATTATCTTTAACTTTTTTTTGCTTGCTACTTTCTTTATTAGTTCTTATATTGCATGTCTTCTTGTTCATATTGATCATGTTTCCATTTATCATTGCTTTCATGTTTAGTATTATATTGCTTTATATTGTACTTGTATCTGTAGAAGCATGAAAAAAGCACAGATATTGTCAAAAGCGCAGGTAGGTGTTCTCACTACCCACCCTGCTTCATTAGAGCGCAGGTGACCAAACACGCAGACAAAAAGACAAAATCACAGAACAGAGAAGATCACAAAGAGTTCTTTTTATTAAAATTATGGCTACAAAGATCTATTACAGACTCTACATGATTACATGAAAAGAACTAAAAACTCCTAAAGATCTATAAAGGGGTATCGTCATGGACAAACACAGAAAATGCCTCAGGGGACTGTGGATGGTAGATGTGAATACAGTCGCCATCAAAGTCTGCTCCTACATGGCCCCTGATGCGTAGCCTAGCCAGAGCAAACCACTTCATAGCCAGACACGGAGGAACTCTAATATGGCAAATGAAGCAGTTATTGATCTGAGCGAGAACCTAGTCCACAATACGACGACTGGCTCTTTTCAAAAGAGTATTAACTTCTGCAGCTCTTCGAGCATAACGAAGGCACACAGCCGCTGATAAGCGGGACAGAGCACGACAAAGAGCTCATCATGTGGGAAACTAATCCTAACCCCGTAGTTTGGACCTTAAAGACCTCCAAGACATCGCCCAGGTTCAAACTCCTTAGGATGGACATTCGGTTACTTCTCTAGACCAGTTAGGCATTCTTCTACAAAGACATCCCCTCTTGAATGAAAAGATCCACAACCATCAGCCGACTTATGCAAGGCCAATGGTTGTTCGAAGCTAAGTCAGGATCAAGTATAACATTTTTTAGAGGAAGGCCACGCTTCACAAAAACTCTCCTTTATATAGGGTAAGTATGGTCCAACCAACATGCCACGTGACCGACGGTCAAAGTGGCCAGATTAATGGGATAAACCTAGAACTCAGCACAATGAACCTCATTTAAAGGTTCATTCAACTGAGTCCTAGGATACCAACTTTTTAAATTCCTCCAATAAATACGACAATTGAAGAGGAGGACGACTGACTCATCCATCAAGAAGAACAATCATTAAATGATCCTAAAAAAGGCTTCAACAGGAACTAGCTCCTTCGACTAAGAAGCACAGCCAAGTCTACTCTTCGACTCGGAAGCGCAGATAGCTAATTTCTTGATATGTCACCCTCGCCTCAAAAGCGCAGAGCCTTCGCTTCAAATAAGAAGCACGGCCCATTCAACGCCCCCCTTCATTTGATCGTTGGTGACACCCTTGCCTGAGGCAAAGCCTACTCGTCACCCCAAAAGTGCAGAAGCTCCAAAATACGGCCTGCTTATCGCTCAAAAAGTACAGAGGCTCCATTGTTTTCAAAACACAAGTCTACTCGTCGCCCATAAGCACAAAGGTTCTATCGTCTTTGAAACACAAGTCTACTCGTCGCCCATAAGCACAAAGGTTCTATCGCGAAGAAGCAGAAGAGGCTCCGTCGTCTTCAAAACACAGCTTACTCATCGCCCAAAAGCACAGAGGCTCCATCGTCTTCAGAAAGACGGTCTATACGTTGCCTAAAAACGTAGCAGCACTGAAGCTTCACCAAAAGCACATACAACATGGTCCTACCCAATCGATTTGTTTAAACCACCGCTCTCACAGATAAGACAGAGGATGATTCTGTTGATAAGAGCAATATCTTATCATTTGGTTTAAAATCACGGATATGGAAAAAGTTTGCTATTATGGATGAAAGTCATATCCAATCGGTTTATTTAAACCAATGGCCTCCTAGATAAGACAATGGCAACTCTGCTGGGGACTTTCTTCTCCTATAACGAAAAGGTAGTGGCACAATCTAACAATAACTTGCTGGGATATTCCCAGAAGACGTTGGTCATACATTTTGCCCAACAAGCTTTTCAAGATCTTATTTCTGAGTAGAAGTCGAGTCCTTCGAAGCGGTTCGTAAAATCGAAGAAGAATCGATGCACCTGGGTGCCGAAGACGGCTGCGACAAGCAGCACGACGGAGGGGAATGCGCTCCAGAACCCCCTGACCGATGAAACCCCAAAGAAGATTTCTGCTACTGCCGCCACACCGCCTTGCTCGATTCCCACTCCGAGAAAGCACAATAAAGAGTGCGCCTCTCCTGAGACAGGCCTAACATAGGCATAACACCAAAGGAAGAGCAGTAGCTCAACCGCTTATGGAGGGAGCATTGCCGACGAGAAGATCTGTCTTTGAAAAAATTGCCTACCCATTGGGTATGGCTACATTGGACTCTGAACGTTACGCACCTCCTGGAGGTAACATAAAGAGAGCCGAGGCAGTACATATCCTATGCGGCCAAAGTGCTATGCCAACCACTATATTGGATTATTAATACGTGCACCCTCTAGGGGTAGCAGAAAGAAATTCAAGGCAGCACGCGTCTTGTGCAACAAACGTGCTATGCCGATAGTCGACCAAAGGCCCGCGTTGACAGTCACGCGCGCAGCTAATGAAAAGTTATTCAAAACTGGTTTGAGTGCCTCAATGCCTTGACCAGTAGAACCCCACTGTCGCTTGAGCACTCATATGCACAACTCGAGCCAAGGGGTACACTCCACTGAGAAAGACTCACGCGAATAGTGTTCCTGTAAGCAAGGAAGGAGTCAACCTCATCAACAACTTTCTGATTAGGACCTGAGCGTACTTCATGCACAAGAACTCGGAGGAGGTAAGCTATCTCCGTATACTCACTCCTGTGTGCAGCTTCCCTACGCGTATAATGGGAGCAGGAGTGAAGACCCCAATGCTTTCCTACAAGTGTAAAGTAGAAGAGGAGCCTGCGACACAAGGAATGCCTAAACCAAGGCATACTTACACCCAGATCACCATCAACTGTTGCTGTCTTCCGGCAGCCACATCACCACCGAGGAGACAGTCCGTCTTCCATAGACTGCAACCAATGGTGGCTGTACATTAGAGACTCGATCGAGGGTCGATGAGTGAGGAAGAAGAGGAACTCTGTGTTGCTCTATACAACGCGGTGCGAGGTTCTCCATCTCTTAAGCAGCTATCAAAAAATTCTCCTACCTCGGCCAAAAAGCCCAAGAGGCGTCCTGGGAGTAGCAAGACGAAAATGCCTAGCACAGGTGTGTTCCCACACACGCGTGCCAAGTTTGGCTTCTTGCCGCAAGGAGATGCCATGTTAGATGCTGGGGGTGGCCATTCCTCCACCATCCATGACAATCCTACATTCCAATCCAATGAAGGATTGTATGACACAGATGCCTTCACTGGCACAACTAGCCAACAAACTTGGTGTAGCAACTACAATGAGTCTGAGGATGATTGCAACCTTCCAGTCTATCCTAAAGACGACAAGACTCAGGCGTTCTAGCTGGAGATCGAAAGATCCACTGTCCCTTCAACTCATCCATATATGATGTCTGTGTTCATGGCCAACGGCGACAACGCGAAAAATAGTGAAGGCTCTAGTCAACTGAAACATTTAGAAGCTTTTGAAATGAGCCTAAATACGTTGAATACTACTTGCAGTCTTTAGCTTCTATCGTCCTGGAGATCAAGGAGAAGTTGACTCCCACTACCTCCACTCCTGCTTCTGACCTACCAGCTAACGGTGGATCTAATGTGCTTCCCCTCATGAACCAAGAAGCACCGTCGTCTACTTCGTCGACAACAGGACATGCGATGTCAACTGAGATGCAGCAGGCTCTCCAAGGGTTATATGCTCACTAAGATGCTAAAGAAAGGCAAGCAGCACTCCAAAAGATGGGGATTCGGCAACTATATCATGTCGAATAAGATAATGTGTTCTATCCTCCCAAATACAATCCGCAGATGCTTACGCCCTTCGATGGGAAGGATTCTTTCCGACGATACTTGAGACACCTCGCCTCCGTAACAGGGCATCTGCCGAAGGATGATGCTCTCCTCACCAACCTATTTATAGGGGCACTATAGGGGGTGGCCTATGAATGGTTTTATAGTCTTCCGGACAATTATATTATATCGTTCGAAGACTTGAAGACTCTATGCCTAAATCGATTCTGTAAAGTAGGAATGGACATGAGGATGTCGACTCTCATGGATATCGTTCAAAAGGAAAAAGAGCTGGTACGTGCATACATTGAGCTCTTCCGCCAACTAGCAATCAAGTTTTGGCACAATGCTCCTTGCACAGAATGTACGCCTTTCATTATAGAGGCAGATGTGGCACAAAGAAAGGCCCAAGATGCCCAGCTCCTGAGACTAAACTTTCCTTCTCTCGATGACAAAGGGAGGCGCTCGTCCAGCAGCAACCCCAAAGACGGAAAAGTGAGGCAAGCCATGACCGTCAACATTTTCTAAGGTTCGGCATCCGCGAACACAAAGCCTACGGAAGCACGGAGGCTGAACGAGACCTACTCCTTCAACCATGAAGATACGCTAGAACTCTTCGATATGTTAACGAAGAGCGGCAAGCTTTCACTCCCACTGCCAAACCACCCCGATGAGGTCGAAAAAGTTGACAACCCAAAGTACTACCACTATAATCAGTACGTCCACCATTCGACACGTAATTGCTATGTTTTGAAAAGATAGATCCAGCGTCTCATCGATACCAAAGTCATCTCACTTGACGATGAGGAGAAGATTGTTATTGCCAATATGGTTACTCTCCAATTCGAATGTTTTTCAACCACGGAGGTAGAAGACGACGTAGTCCCCATTCCAAGGGCGATAATGGAAGTAGTCAATCTTCCACCAGCTCGTGACAATGCTCAGGGGCTCATCCCATTTACAACATAATGAGGCAAAGTTATGTGGATCCATCCTGATCTTGCTCCAGATTTGATGATGCCTGTAGCATGCTCTATCAAGGAAAAGAAGGTCAGGTCATATTACATGATCTCTGTGACAACTGACGACACACTGGTAACCACTCGCTCCGCTCATCAGCGAGAAGAAAACCAAGCTCCAGAAGAAGAGATACCTCTGTCCGTTGCGGCCAACAATCCCGATACATCAAAAGTGGGCCTATCTCAAGCACCTACTGTAGATAAACAGAAACAGAAGGAGGTTTGCTTTAACAAGCCTCTGAGAAAAGGCTCGATATTAGGGCTAATTAAACCCTATAATTTTAACATACTGGCACAGCTGGCCAACACTCCGGCTCGACTATCACTCTTCGAGCTCTTTCGTCTCTCCAAAGAGACTCGAGACGCCCTCAACGAAGCTTTACAAAATGTTGACTCCTTCCTCACTTAGGTGTAATCGCCGAAGGAGAACCCTGCTGAGTGTCTATATTGTCATAGTGTGGTCGAGGTGATCCCTAACATCACCTTCACTCAGCAGGACATGCTACTGAAGAACAATTGGCACAACCGACCCATATACTATAGAGGGTACATTAGTGCCATTAAGGTTGACCGCATTCACATCGACCATGGCTCTTCGCTCAGCATCATCCCTCGGAGTTTACTCCAAGCTTTGGGGATCCCGATGGATCGGCTAACTGTATCAAACACTACAATCAGCGATTTCAATGCTGGAAAAAGTGAACTCCTGGGCAAGGTCCACCTGAAATGACAAATAGGTGATCTCCAGACTGACGTTACTTGCTACGTCATTGATGCTGATATAAACTATAACATGCTATTGGGACGACCATAGATTCATGAATACATGATTGTGTATTCCACTTTCTATCAGTGCATGAAATATGTGGCTAGCGACGGGACTATCAAGACCGAGTTTGCTGACATCGATCCCTTCCGAGGACTTGAAGCTTACTATATGGATGCTGATATGTAGAAACCAGTCCTACGGGATGACGATGCCAATGTTGCCAACAAAGAGGCAGAAAGCGCAGGTATCGCTAACGAACCATTAAGGTTTCGATTGAGGGAGAAATCTCCCCAGACATCAGCCCCTCTCGTCATCAGGCTTTAAGGCAAAGCTCCGGCTAGATCATCCTCGAGCATGTCAGAGGCAAATAAGTCTTCCCCGGAAGGCTCCGAAGCTAACTCTGAGGTCTCACGAACTTTCGACTGCAACCCCCTTAGTAGTCTAACTGAAGGGGATGTGCCCTCCACCTTCTCCCGTAACAGCCCTGGTGCTCACGGATGAAGAGTTGGGAGACTACATATGCGCCAATTTCGAAGCCCATTCTTTAGATGATGTAATCCCTTGGGATAAAATTTCGTATTTCATTAATAGGAAGTTGTCTTTGAATTACTCATGTGCGCATTGGAATACTTGGTATTTCATAGACAACACTCTATATATGCTGCAAACACAAGTGACAACCTCCATCCTCGCAAGAAAAAAGGAGGAGGAACCCATCATCTTCGACCGATTGGAGCATCCTCAACGACTGGCATCGGCAGAACCAGAACCCGATAACGGCAAGATACAACTCTACCATTATACTACTCAAGCCAAAAACCACATCCAGAAAATAGGTTACGACCTGACAGTGACAGAGGACTGAACTATGGCAAGGGATGACACCTTTCCTTGTGACTTCATGCTCCAAAGGGAAAGTCCCAAAACTATTATCAGCGTACTTGCCGGGGGTTGGGTTATGTTACACCCACAACAACTTCAGAGAGCTCGGAGCCGGAGGCCATGGTGTATTTACACTCCTCCGATTCTTCGACCTGGAACTCTGATACCAGTATCGGCCAGCCTTCAAGAAGATATTGTCTGCTAATATGGTCTCTGAAGATCCCCCAGTCGAGGATGAAGACAAAATACTCGAATACTTCAAGGATGAACCCTAGGCTGAATGCTTAGGATCCTAATGGGAATGGCGCTTCGAACAACTCGAACCTCCCACTGAAGACGAAGTCGTCCAAGTCGAGCTAGGAGATGAGGCTTCCCCTAAACCCATCTTTATTAGCAAAAGCTTGACAGGGTAAGACAAAGAATCTCTGATACAGCTTATCCGAGAATACATCGATGTCTTTGCATGGAGCCACGAAGATATGCCGAGTTTAGACCCACAAGTCACCCTGTACCGTCTCAATATCCTACCCAATATTAAGCCCGTCAAACAATAACAGCGGCATTTTTGTCCCAACGTCATGGATGCTATCGAGGAAGAAGTTGATAAACTCTTAGAAAGTGGCTTTATCCACGAAGAAGAACACCCATATTGGGTGGCCAACATTGTCCCAGTCACTAAGAAGAATAGAAAATTTTGGGTCTGCATAGACCTCAGAAATCTCAACTCGGTCTGTCCAAAAAATGACTTTTCTTTTTCGATCACCGACGTGATGATTGACAACACTCGTGGCTTCGAGCGTATGTCCTTTATGGAAGGTTTCTCAGGCTACAACCAAATCAAGATATTTTCTGAAGACGAAAAGCATACTTCATTTCGGACTCCAAAAGGGATATACTGTTACACAGTTATGCCCTTCTGGTTGAAGAATGTGGGAGCCACATACCAGCGGGCATGAGCACCATATTCTGTAAGCAACTCAGAAAAAGGGTAGAATATTACGTTAATAAAATTGCCGTCAAAAGCAAAAAAGAAATCCAATCACTTGGATGACTTGAGAATAGTGTTCGACTTAATACGAGCACATCAACTGAAGATGAGTCAAACCAAGTCATTTATGGGAGTTTCCAGTGGCAAATTCTTGGGCTTTATTGTCACAGCCAAGGGTATTCATATTTACCCTTAGAAGATTAAGGCGATCATGGACATGGCTCCTCTGAAGAACCTCTGCGAGCTTCGAGGCCTGCAAGGGCGCTTAGCATATATCCGAAGATTCATAGCACATCCCTCTGGTAGATGTCAACCTTTCACCAAACAAATGAAAAAAGTGATTTCTTTCATCTAGATGAAAGAATGCCGGTGCACGTTCGACGACATCAAACAGTACCTCACTAGTACTCCAATATTCGTAGCACCAGCCGTTGGGAGACCCTTCCTGCTATACGTCCGAGCTATGGACCATTCTCTCGGTGCTTTGCTAGCTAAGAAGCGCATTGAAGGCCAAAAACAGACAATCTACTACCATAGCAGGACCACGATTGGTGCCGAGCATCGGTATAATCCTGTCGAAAATGAGTGTCTTGACCTGCTCTTTTCCATCCAGAAGTCACATCATTGTGTGGCCAGACAGACAATCCATGTCATCTCCTGAATCAACCCCCTCAGGGTCCTCATGACAAAGACAGGGGCCTTAAACTCACGGCTAGCCACATGGGCGATACTTTTGACTCCTTATGACATGGTGTTGGTCCCACAAAAGGCAGTCAAAGGGCCAATATTGGCTGACTTCCTAGCAGCGTACCCCATGCCAGAGACATTAAAGCTCTATGAAGACATCCCTGATGAAGTTCTAGAGTCCAATGCCATATTAGATAACTCGGTTTGGCGCATGTTCTTTGATGGTGCTTCAAGAATAGGGCCCAAAGGTGAGATCATCGCAGGGGTCGGAGTGGTCCTTATCACTCCTTACGGCTTGGTCATCAACCAGGCATATTCTATTATGGAGTCATGTACTAATAACGTCGCCGAGTATAACGCTCTCATCATCGAACTCCAACTCGCTAAACAGTTGGAGGTCGACTGCATTGAAGCTTATAGCGACTCGAAACTGATTATTAACAAAGTTCGAGGACAATATGAAGTCCGACATAATGATTTGGTTCCATACCACCAAACGGCAATCAATATCATCTCTACCTTTACAGTGTTCTTTATAGAACATGTACCTCGATTGCATAACTTGGAGGCCGACGCACTAGCTAGCCTCGTCGCTTCTTTGGCAGCACTTATGGGAACCCAATATGCCATCACGATAACGGGCCAGGAGCTGGTTTGCCCAAAGAATAATTTACATACGTGTCCGAGTTACTTAGTATAAATAGACACTAATGTGGACATTCGGGATTGACGGTTTTCGTTCATTGACTACACAGTCTACGTGATCCTACCCTAAAACCCGAAGACCCGAAGGAAGCTACTTCTGTCAAGGGACGCTCTCTCCAATTCTTCTATGACACAACTACCAAGATGTTGTATCGTCGTTCATACGACGGGATTCTCCTACGATGTTTATCCAAAATAGAAGCACAAGAAGCACTCAGAGAGGCACACGATGGCACCTGAGGAGCCCATCAGACTGGCCCAAAGTTATAGGACCGATTGTGTCGTATGGGCTACAACTGGCCTATTATGATGGCAGATGCCGTAGATTACGTAAAGAAGTGCCAGGTATGTCAGTTGCATGCTGACTTCATCCACCGAACTTCGGAGTTCCTATACCCCACTTTTTGTCAGAATAAACCCAACCTTCGACCCAGTAGGAGCACGTCGGATATGTACAATCGGCCACCAGGAGTCTAATTACGAAAATCGAATCACCAAATGGATACACATCTGCAGGAATATCACTGAACCTACGACCGAGGAGTAACAACCGCAAGGAGAATGATGAACCACCCCGAACAACCATAAAATCATCTCTATCCTTGGAGCCCTTGTCTACTTTTATACGACCTGCGATTAGACCCCCTCGCTAGGGGTCAGATCCCACTCCAGACGTCGTCTCTCGACAAAGTAGAAGAAAACGAACAGCGTGAGATGACGGTCAGTCATCGAAATATACAAGGGGAGGCCATTGCTCTCAAATTACCAGGCCAACTTAAGCATAAGTTGCTCTACTTCCTTTAGAGACAACTGATCACCAATAAGGAACTGGAGCTTTAACATCCCCGTGTTGGCATCAAAAGAGGGAGTCAGCTTACCCTGATCTAGCATGCAGTAAAAATAGTCCAGATGCTGCTCATGCATTTCATTCAATCGTCCCGTAGGTTGACCTTCTGCAATCAACCTTCTGGCTGGCTCGACGAGTTCTTGGTTGACGTTTGTCTCCAACGCGCAGATAGAGAAGTCGTAAAGAATCTCATTCAGGGAGATAGTTACAAAAACTACACAAAAGCAAAAAACAGGAGTCCAAGACTTGTGTTTAGTAAAAGCCAAGCATCCGTACAGGTACTAATAGATAACACTGTGCCTCAGCAGGTTATCTTCCGCAAAAGTATCACCAAGTGGCACTGTATTTCGACAAGTAAGCTTCCGCACAGATACTACCTAGTAGAGTTGCGGTAGAGCATCCGCACAGATACTGGATCCTGTACATCAGCAAGAACCTCAGTACATCTTACAGTTGTTACTTTGTTAAAGGTAACAACCATATGCATCGGTTGAACAAAGCTTCAGCGCATCTGCAGACATTCATCTAAAGAATAAGTAACCACGTGCATCAATAGGAAAAACTTTAGCACTTCTACGAGATGATACTCCAAGGAGTAACCGCTCATGTGCATCAGCAGAGCAAGGAGTCAAAGTTTATTACCTGCAACAAGCGACGCACGTTGCTATGAACTACCACACCAATATTCGATAAGTCATCAAAACTACTGGCATCGGAAGCAGGCCACTTTCCTTTAGCCTTCTTGGAGCTCGCCACAGGTACTTTCAGGATTTTTAATTATTGGGGAGCCCTGTCAAAAAAAGTTAGGGTTTGAAAGAAGAAGATCTGACAAAAAACTTCTGCGGGAAGATAAGCGAATATAAGAAAGTTTTCTCTCTCCTCCAATAAACCCTACTTATAGGGTGCAACCACGTCAGCAAAAGACAAAATGCTTCATGATCAAGAGAACTCTTCGAACAACATGGGAACGAAAAGTTGGGATCATGATGACCGTTCCCTAGCAACGAGGAATTAAGATCAACTTTAATGAAGCAACGGCTCAAGGCATTTAATGCTGAAGCCTAAGCATAACGACAGCCTGTCAATATACACGCCGAGCATTCGTTCGAAAAGGACACGTGTCACGCTTGTGTTCAAAGTATTCCGAGCTTGATTCAAGTTCGAAACACTTTGAAGGGGGTCTTATAGAAGCATAAAAAAGTGCAGATGTTGTCAAAAGCGCATGTAGGTGTTCTCACTCTCCACCAAGCTTCACTAGAGCGTAGGTGACCAAACACACAGACAGAAAAAATCACAAAGAGTTCTTTTTATTAAAATCATAGCTACGAAGATCTATTACAGACACTACATGATTACATGAAAAAACAAAAAACTTTTAAAGATCTACAAAAGGTTTAATCTTCACAGTGTGATCGTCATGGACAAACACAGAAAATTCCTCAGGGGACTATGGATAGAAGATATGAATACAGTCTCCATCAAAGTCTGCTTCCATATGGCCCCAAATGCGTAGCCCCCTTCAGACGTGCAGCCTGGCCAGATCAAACCACTTCATAGTAAGACACGGAGTAACTCTAATATGGCTAATGAAGCAGTTATTTATCCGATCGAGAACTCAGTCTACAGTACGATGGCTGGCTCTTTTTATAAGTGCATCAGCTTTTGCGGCTCTTCGAGCTTAATGAAGGCACACAGCCGCTGATGAGCGGGGCAGAGCACGATAGAGGGCTCACCGGGAGGGAAACTAATCCTAACCCCGTAGTTTGGACCTCGAAGACCTCCAAGATGCCGCCCAGGTTCAAACTCCTTATGATGGACATTCGGGTACTTCTCAAGACCAGATAGGCATTCTTCTACAAAGATATTGCCTCTTTAAATGAAAGGATCCACAACCATCAACCGACTTATGTAAGGCCAATTGCCGTTTGAAGCTAAGTCAGGATCAAGCATAACATTTTTTAGAGGAAGACGACGCTTCAAAAAAATCCCCTTTATATAGAATAAGTATGCTCCAACCTACATGCCACGTGACGGTCAAAGTGTCCAGATTAATGGGATGAACCTAGAACTCAGCACAACGAACCTCATTTAAGAGGTTCATTCCACTGAGTCCTAGGCTACTAACTTATCGAATTCTCCCAAGTAATGTTGACAATTAAAGAGGATGATGACTGACTCAGCCATCATAGAGAACAGTCATTAAATGATTCTAAAAAAGGCTTCGATGGAAACTAGCTCCTTTGACTCAGAAACACAGCCAAGTACCTGCACCCCCTCTTCGACTCTGAAGCACAGATAGCTGATTTCTTCACACGACGCCCCTGCCTCAAAAGCACAGAGCCTTCGCTTCAACTCAGAAGCACGGCCCATTCAATGGCCCCCTACATCTGATTTGTTGGCAACACCCTTGCCTAAAGGAAAGCCTACTCGTCACCCCAGAAGTGCAGAAGCTCCAAAATAGGGCCTGCTCATCGTTCAATAGCGCAGAGGCTCCATTGTCTTTGAAACACAAGTCTACTCGTCACCCAGAAGCACAAAGGCTCCATCGTCTTTGAAACACAAGTCTATTCGTCGCCCATAAGCACAAAAGGCTCCGTTGTGTAACCCCTCTTCCCAAAATTCTTGAAAATATTTTAATTTTTATTTATTTGAAATAAAATACAATTATTGTTGTTTTTATATAAATATTTAATCTAATTAATTATTATTATAGAAGGTCTTAGTCATGGTTAAGTTTTGGAGTGCAAGATGACCAAGAATTATGGCACGGATAGTACAGTGGTGTGCTTTGACTAGTATATTAATCATGGTAGGGAAGACCAAGCCTTAAGTGTGTTCTAACTAGAAAAACCATGCCAAGTTGCAACTTGACCTCCATAAATAATTTAATTGGTTATTTATTAATATTATGCCTTCTAGGGAACCCGGACTGGACTCAAACCGAACCCAAGCCCATGTAGGCATGTAGTGCATCCAAAGATGTCCATGTAGACATATATTTTAGATATATTTTTTGGGTTATTTTCATGGTCCGAATAAAATATATTTTCCTAAATAATTGATATAGGTATTGTAGATATATATTTTATTTGATATCCAAAGGATATTGAATTATAATTTGGACAAATATTTTCTTAATTATTCTTGTACATATATCTTTTATTTAAAAATATTGCTTAGGTGTTATTTGGGATTATTAGTCTTTGTGTATATAGACTTGTATATAGGTTTTATAAATAAATGCTAATATTATGATGAAAAATATTTCTAGAAATATTATGTTATTTCATAAAAAATATTTCCTAGGTATTTAGTGAATTTGGAAGTATATATATATATATATATATATATATATATATATATATATATATATATATATATATATATATATATATATATATATATATATGTATTTGCCTTGAGTGTATATATATATGTATGTATATGAATATATACATGAATCCATATAAAAAAAAGGCTTCTATAAAATACTAAGAAAAATGAATAGAAAAATCAAATAAGCCCAACCCCAGCCTTAAGCCCGACCCCCACCCCCTTTCGGTTCACAGCATATATACAAATGTATATATATCGAGAAGAGAAAGGAGACCAAAAACCCTAACCCTAAACCTTATGCCACCCTTCTCGACCTCGCACAGCAGCCTCCATCTCCGTGTAACCATCGCCCACCGTCGTGCCTTGCCGGAGCAGCCGCTTGACTCCACCATAGCCGCAGCAAACCACAGAACAGGGTTCCTATTTCAGCCACCCGAGTTCAAGGTACCCTACTTCGCGATATCTTTACTTCCTGTATACGGGACCGATTTTGATTTTATAAGTTTCCCTAAAAACCTATACAACCCTCTCTAACTTTGTTCAAGTAGTTTGGGAGTAGCTGCCACCAATCGCTCAAAAAATTGAGACAAATTCGACCAAAAACGTTGTTTATAACAGGAAATAGAAACCAGTCCAAACCACCATTTTGGAAGGCAAATTGTCGCCAAACCACATCACATTTTTGAAATCTTTCTGAATTGTTATGTAGACACCATAAACAGGATTAAAATGTTGTTATTAGTTTTAAGTCTAGTCGAATATATAATGACAGAAATTAATTCGAAAATCACAAAAAAATAAGAAGAAAATAGTTTCAAAAACTTAGAAATTAATCGATACGGCATGCACCCCGACAAACTGGGCGACGTATTCACAAACCGTAAGCATCGAAAGGTGCGTACGGATGTTACGGACGTGTGGGATTTGACGAAACTCAGTTTCGCTGCGTGTGCGCGATAAAATCGATGCGTATCCGTCGAGATACCCCGTATCGGCCTCTTTGCAAATTAGTTAATTACTTCGTACCCATTCGTCATCTCGAGACTAAACTTACACCAATAGGACCATATCACTTTTCTCGTCTTATATGCCAAGTTTGGTCCGATTATGAGAAGGTCGACCTGAACGCTATTTGGGTGGCCCCGCGACCCGATCCAACGGGCAATTTTGTGCACGGTCCATCGGAATCCAACATTGGACATAGAGCTGTATTTATCTCATCAAATCGGACTCAAAGATATGTAGTTTGATGACTTTAGAGATCGTAGATATATGCACACTTTTCGGTGCAAAGCGGGTCAAATGGCAGATATCGTTTTGATCCAAAATGATCGTTTTGCCCCTGCATCCAGAATTGGACTTATGGGTAGGCTATACTAGCTGATTTGACTATTTTGAACACGTTGAAAATATCTATTTCAACATTTGGAGACTGTTGTGCGTGTTAAACTTTTGTAGCTTATTGAGTGGTTTTGTATCATAGGTTTCACCAGCAAAGGACCTCAGACAAGTGCACTTTTTGATTGCTATCGATTCATAGTAGTCTTTCTATTTCATGTTTATACATCTGCTCTCTTTTTTGCTGGCATATTATTACACAAATTAGTACCATGAATCTTTAGCTACTATATTTCGTGATTATTGTGTTTTCGTGTTTCGTGGCTTGTACGAGTCCTTGAGTACTAGTCGAAAGGGAAAATATCTTAGTAAACATGTGGACTACCCAAAAATATCTCAAAATGTCTAATCATGGTTGATAACAGTCACATAATTCACGTACGGGATGCCAAATTTACCCCTAGCCGTTCACATGTCGAACCCGATATTTCAAAACACGTATATAGTAGTTTCTTTTATCTCTTCTTGCAGTCGTCACTACTTGCCATGTCGCCCTATTTACATATTTTATTCTAGTCCATATATCCTGCCACATCTCTCCAATTTATTATAGATATTACATGTTACTAGTTTACTCTCTAGCTTCATTTCATATATGCTATTTTTATGTTTTGTAAATTCTATTATGTTTTTGGATTGTCGTCGGCCTGTGTGCTTTTTCCTTTCCTGAATGGATAACTAATTTTTTTAGGTTGCCTGCGACTACTCTTAGCATTGGGGAGACACGGGTATACTTGCAGGCCAAAACCTAGAAGCTCGCTTGTTAGATTAAATTTGTTGTAATAGAAATGGTAAGATAATGTACTTTCTTTCAAATACAATTCTTGCAAATGTTATATTAAATTAGTCCAATTTTGTGAATGAGCATTATTTGTGATTTTGAACATCATAGCCTTGACAACATTCTACTACCGACTCTGCGACGTAGGCTGGCTTGGACACGTACTCGTATACCGAAAAGCGGGTGCGGATCGTGACAAGTTTTTTGGTGGCCCATACACGTCTGTTTTCGCAAAATATTACGAACTCGTTATAGTACCATATTAGTTATACTACTGCGAGCCTGCGACTAGGAACTAGGATGCTCATTCATAATTATGATTAATTTAATTATTAGGAGAATAACTAGGACTTGGAGTTCCTTATTCAATTTGACTATTGGGTAGTTATAGATTGTTATGCAATTTAGGTAGGAATTTATGAATTTAGATAACTTTGGAGAATTCCATAGATACACTATTGTATTTTATATGGCGATAGGACCCAAGTGAGTGGACTATTCGTTTGGTAAAGTAGGATTTCCCTAGTCTTCAATTATTTTCGTAATGAATCATTCTATTTTCAACAATTGGGACCGAGATGACAGATACTTACATTTTTCCTATAATTGGCCATTTGTGCAAGTATTTCCAGCTTTCTCTAACATCGTCAAACCATACGGTCTGTATCACTTATTTTTCAAATTGTCATAGTAATTCATTCCTCTAAAAGTCAATATTTTACTCATGGAGTTGAGCCTAACATGATCCATATCTCTAATCCGAGTCTATTAGAGGAATATATATATATAAAAATATATATATATATATATATATATATATATATATATGTTTTCCCTCGATCTTGAATATTAGACGACTATAAATTAAAGTTTACATTCCCCTTATATTCGACCATTCTCTTCCTAACCAATCAGTTGATTTTCAAAAACTGATACCTCCAATTCAAGGACAGATATGTACATTTTCTCTATCATGACCAATTGCTTCAGGAATTTTAAAGCTCTTTTGAAATTTTATGGATATAGTTGGAAGAATGATCGGTGACATACAATGGAAAGACAGAAGCGCACTGTCGCCATTTACTTGAATTATCTAGACTACGAGTTCACTGTAGCCAGCAGTACACTGGCGTGGCATGATCCCTAAGTGAAAATAATCTCAAGTAAACGTAAGTTACTGAACGTTACTAAATAATATATCCTGTTGACCTATTTTGATCTTCGAGTTAGTATGTAAACATTATACAAAGTTAATAGGATGTCCGATGTAGTACCCATAGAGGAGTCATGAAAGAAAGGATTTACTGTAGCTAGATGTACACTAGTGTGGCATGGATTCTTGGTGAAACGATTTCAGATATGCATACGATTTTTGAATGCCATAGAGGCTTTATCTGCTATTGGCATATGACTAATGATTTTACATGACCTTCAAAAATCTTGCACTCTCCCTCCAAACTGAATTGACATCCTATTCCTTATTATCGTATTATAAATCAAGCTTACAGTTCTCCATTCGTATCCTCCTTTCTTATCATTTATTCATCGAGTCGTCATTTAATTATCCTCACTTAAAACCTATAACTAGATTTTAATTCCATTCTACTAGATGTCTACTCGCCCATTGATTATGGTTCTTCGATCATGCCCACATAATTGATTGTGCTGAAATAATTCCGTTTTGGATCATACTTAACGATTTTGGATCACGACTAGACTATTCGATTATATTTCGATTGTGCCAATTAGCATGTTTTCCAATATTTCGATTCTACAATCGTGCCTAAGTAATTTTGCTTAACTAGTTGGTTGTGCCAAAATGATTTCACTTTTGATCGTGACTAAATCATAATCGTGCCTATACTTCAACTCAATTATCGCTAGGGTTTATATTTCCAATCCACTACGCTCATGACTATTTTGATCATGTTCATGCACGTGCCAGCCTCCAATTTTGATAATGCTTGGATGACTTACACGATTAGTCTTGATCAGGACTACAATCTTAAATTATCTCTAAGTGACTGTAACACTGTTTAGATTTCACCTAAAAATTTAATCGTTCTTAAAACATTTTTTATTGTCGACTCAACCATTTTGACCAAAGGTTGATTGTGCTAAATCACATTTTTCCATGTCAATTATTTTTAATTATTTTGATCCTATCCACGATTACGCGTGACTAACGTGATCATGAATCATATCATTCTTCCGATTATAGCAATCGTCGTCTCATTCAAATCGATTGAAATTTTTGTTCCTTTATTTTGCTCTTAGTCATATCTAATCATGCTCCTCGAAATTCGAGAAGAAAATTTTCTAAGACGGGTAGATTTATAAGCCCACTACCTGTAGTTTAAAATTTTATTTATTCTATTTTATTTTGTTTTCTAGCTAGAAATAAATAGTTTATATTTCTATTTTGAAACAGATATCTTGGAAAAGAATGAATTTTACCAAAGTTTATTTTAAAATAGATTTTTCCTTCAAAATGGACATCTAAAAGTACTTGATCATTTATTACGATTTAAATTTTGGTGATATGTTTCAAATACTATTTGATACTGTTGAGTACTATTTTAAAATTATAATTAAAAAGTATTATTGTTACGAAAAATAACAAGTTCAGTGTTGGCCAGATGTGTTTAACATATAGTATTATTTTAAAATAATTATAGATTATTATCAATTATTCTTATAATTTTAAATATATTTGAATGATGTCAAATTTTACTTATGGTGGCAAATTATAGATAAATGTTTAATAAAATACCTTTGGCCTATACAAATATATTTTAAAAAGTTATTTAATAATACTTAGTACCTTTTTAAATTTATTGCAGCTATCAAGTGTTATATCTATAATGGTTTAAAGTGTTTTCAAAATATTGATAAAATCAAGAATTTTTATAAATTGTTATGGATAGATTTTGATTTATTGGTTTTATATAATTTAAACCTTAGGAAGTATTGATCAACAAAGTCCGTCTATCCTAGTAGTCCTTAAATTCGAGGACGAATTTATCTCTAAGGTGGATAGATTTGTAAGCCCTCTTCCCGAAATTCTTGAAAATATTTTAATTTTTATTTATTTGAACAAAAATACAATTGTTTTTTTTATATAAATATAAATATTTAATTTAATTAATTACTATTATAGAAGGCCTTAGCCATGGCTATGTTTTGGAGTGCAAGATAACCAAGAATTATGGTACGGATATTACAGTAGCATGCTTTGACTGGTGTACTAGCCATCGTAGGGAAGACCACGCCTTAAGTGTGTTCTAAATAGGAAAAATAGGCCAAGTTGCGACTTGGCCTCCATAAAAAATTTAATTAGTTATTTATTAATATTATGCCTTCTAGGGAACCCAGTTTTACCAAGCTAGCTCGGACTGGACTCAAATCGAACCTGAGCCCATGTAGGCATGTAGTGCGTCCAAAGATGTCCATGTTGACGTATATTTTAGATATACTTTGTGGGTTATTTTAATGGTCCAAATAAAATCTGTTTTCCTAAATAATTGATATAGGTATTATAGATATAATTATTTGATATCCAAGGGATATCTAATTATAATTAGGACAAGTATTTTCTTAATTATTCTTGTACATATATCTTTATATATAAATATTGCTTAGGTGTTATTTTGGATTATTAGTCTATGTGTATATAGATATGTATATAATGGTAAAGTATATAGATAAATGTATGAAATAGTTTTTATAAATAAATGGTAATATTATGATGAAAAATATTTCTTGAAATGATAAGTTATTTCATTAAAAATATTTCCTAGGTTTTTAGAGAATTTGGAAGTATATATATATATATATATATATATATATATATATATATATATATATATATATATATATATATATATATATATACATGATCACCCGCATCAGTAAGAAGATCGAGGGCTGGCACAACGCCACGCTCTCCCCCGGAGGCAAGATGATCCTCATCAATCACGTCCTCACTTCCATTCCCATCTTCACCCTGGCAGCTTGCTCCCCTCCCAAGAAAGTCCCATCCTACATTGAAAGCATCTTCAGCAACTTTCTATGGGGACACAACGGCGGCACGACAAGCACCATTGGGCCAGCTGGGATACCCTGGCTCATCCTACCGGGGAGGGGGGCCTGGGTTTCACCAAACTCCCTCATATTGTCAATGCTTTCTCTATGAAATTGTGGTGGAAGCTTCGCACGAGTAAGAACCTATGGTCCAGGTTCATGAAGGCCAGATACTTTAAGCACATACACCCGTCAATGGCCAGCACGAACAGCAGATCCTTAGCGGCCTGGCGTCGCATTCTCATCAGGCGGTCTCTCGCCGAACCAAATATTTGTCTTAAGGTGGACATCGGCGAAGCTTCACCATTAATGGAGTGTAGGGTCGACGATATCTTGCTTCCCAACATTTCAGCTGCCCCCAGGAACAACACTATCAAGGACTTGTGGGACTCTCCTAATAGCACCTGGAATTGGAATAAAGTCCTTGTATGTGCTGGGTCTGAGGCGGTCGATTCTATTTACCGTAGCAGAGTGCAGATCGGACCGGACGTTGATAAGCTCAAGTGGTCGCCCGATGATAAGCTCAAGAATTCTCGGTTAAGTCAGCGAGTGATCCTAGGTTATGCGGGTCCATCTCCTACTATTGCATCTTTCTGGCAGACCTACATCCCCAAGAAGTGGTCCTTCCTCCTCTGGGGAGCCCTACGTAACATCAACCCAACTGATGACACTCTCAACACCATCGGGTTCAACCTTGCTTCAGCTTGTACATGCTGATCGACAATCAGAAACAGTCAACCACACCCTCAGTCAAGGGGAACTTCCGATCAAGGTCTGGAGAGCTCTCTTCCAGTGGAGGTACTGACAGAGGACTTCCCTGAGAAGCTGTTGAAGGTTGTACTGATGACCTTCTTATCTGAATTTGTTTCTATTCTTCCATAGCACCCAGATGCCGGCGGCTGCAATGATCTGCTTCCCGTGAGAGGAACCCCAGCTGGCCAGGAGATTATTGAAGCTCCCAGCATGGGTGGGCATGCCACATCGCTGAGCGAGGTTTGACCTAAATTGGTGAGCGGAGTTGCCATAGAGGAGGATGTGTTTCGTAGTTTCTGATTGGTGAGAGATACAGAGTGGCACTTGGATGCTAAGTTGTAACCGATGGTGGTGATGAAGTCATCGGTTGGTAACTTTTGTCTATATTCTCTCCAGATAAGGATCGACCATTTGATGGGGAGATAGGAGTGCCAGAATGGAACGATCAGCGGAGCTGGCGGTTCGATGTTTCTTGCCATCAGCTTGGCGGATGCTATCGTGAAGGAGCCATCGAACGTGAGGGACCAGTGAAGGTTATCGACGTTCTCAATGATGAAAGGTTCTGCAAGGAGACGACCATGCAGGATCCTGCGCCAGGAAGCGGAGGATCGGTTGTTGGCGAGGGCAATCGTGGGGTGAGAATGTGGAAAATATTTGACCTTCATAAACCTCTTCCATATGGTGTTATCTGAGCGCAGCTGCCACCACAGTTTCGAGGAACAAGCATCGATGATGTGAGCAAGTTTAGAAAAGCCAAGACCTCCGGCTTCAGTGGGTTTAGCCATAATGTCCCAGCTAGCCCAATGATGTATGTCTTTACTGTCGCTGCGTTCCCAAAAGAAGTTGGCGAAGTGGGACTCTATCTGGGAAAGGACTTTCTTGGGGGGGAGCACACCGCGAGGGTGTTTATGGGGATAGAGGATAGGATATATTTGGTGAGGATAAGCTTGCCTTCCGGGGAGAGGGTAGCGTTGTGCCAACCTTCGATTTTTTTTTTGATTTTGTTCACCAATCCCTCGAAGATTCTAGAGTTAGATTTGTCGTAAACTAGCGGGCATCCCAGGTATGTGAAAAGTGGATATGGTGTGGTAAAGGATGTTAAGTCGGTAAGGTTGGATGAGTGGATCCGATCAGCTTTGTGGTGGGTGTAGATGATGCTTTTATCCGCGTTGATGCATTGTCCAGAGCATCTGGTGTAATTCTCGAGAGTGCGACAGACTACCTCGATCGATCCGATGTCTCTTGAAGAGAAGCTTAGGATGTCATCTGCATATGCCAAATGAGTGATGAGCGGGCAGCCCGTTGTGGTGTGGTAGTGACGAAATCTGGGGATGTTTGCCATGTTGTTAAGGTTTATGCTGAGCGCTTCCGCTGCGATGATGAAGATGGTGGTAGATAAAGGGTCCCCTTGTCGGATGCCACGGCTAGATCTAAAAAACCGTCTGTTTGTCCGTTGATTACAGTGGAGAACCACGAGTTGTTGACTGACAGGAAGATTGTGTCGATCCAATTTTCTGAGAACCCGAAAGCTCCGAGAACCAAGATCATGAATTGCCAGTCCAAGCGGTCGTAGGCTTTCATCATGTCAAGTTTGATTGTGACATTCCCCCTGGAAGGGAATTTCATGCAAGTGATCAGCTTTTGAGCGAGTAAGATGTTGTCGGTGATGTTTCTGCCGGGAACGAAACCACTCTGCTCTTCGGAGATGATCTTGGAAAGGAGATTGGACATATGATTCGCTATGGTCTTGGAGATGATTTTGTTGGTGAAGGTGCATAGGCTGATCGGTCTGAACTCTTTGAGTGTCTCTGGGTTGTCTTTTTAGGGATCAGAATAAGGTTGGCCCGGGAGATGGCTTTGGGGTAGTTTGCGCCAGCGAAAAAAGCTACCGCGGCTTCATAAAAGTCTCAACCAATAATCTCCCAACAAGAGCGGAAGAAAGCTCCCGAGAAACCGTCAGGTCCAGGAGCGCTATGCTCATCAAGAGACCAGACGATCGACTTGACCTCCTCTTGGGAAGGAGGGTCAACAGCATGTCGTTGTCTTGGTCACTGATCAGATTAGGGACCTGAGCCAGAAAGTCCTCATCCTTAACGACGGTCAATTTGGTGAAAAGATTGGTGTAGAAGTTAGCCGACACTCTGTTAATGTTGTTCTGATCTTTGAGGAGATTGTTGTTGTCGTCTGATATTTTGTGGAGGTTGAGCTGATTTCTGCGGCCCTTAACGTAGGCATGAAAAAATTTGGTATTTCTATCCCCTCGGAGTCCCAAGACAGTCTAGCTTTTTTGCTTCTAGAACTCTGTCTCAACCTTTAACCTGGACTTGAGGATCGCTTTGGTGAGGTTTAGGACGGAACATGTTCCCGTCGTTCTGTTCTCGGCGAAATGGATTTCTGCTCTCGTGACATCATCTTCAGCTGTCTTGATCGCCTGGAAAATATTACCAAAAGTGAGTCTGCTCCAAGTCGATAACGCATCTTTGGTAGATTTAAGATTGGCTGCTAGGATGAGGGGGTCCGGGTTGTTGATAGAACTCCAAGCAGAGGCCACAATGTTTCTGAAGTTATGGTGGTATCTCCAGAAGTTCTGGAAGCGAAAAGGTTTTTTGATTTGGTTGGTGTTGTTGCCAATCTCAATCAGGAGTGGGGAGTGGTCTGATTCCCTGGTGTTGAGGTGGGATAGGTTAGTGATGAGATATAAGTCATTCCATCGGTTGTCAACCAGCTCTCTATCCAGGCGGGAGTATTGTCTACGGGCGCCCTCTTGCATGTTGCACCAGGTGAAAGCATTGCCAGAGTACTGTAGGGAGGATAAATGGGCGTTGAGGATGAAGGTGTTGAAGTTGCTCATAGCCGACTGTGGGGGAGGGCGGCCTCTCGATTTTTTTTCTCTACTAGAGACGGTGTTAAAGTCTCCAAGGAAGATCCATGGGAGATTGTAGAGGATTTGGTAGGTGTCCATGAGATTGTCCCATAGGTTCTTGCGTTCGGTGTAGTTGCAGCTGCCTCGGATGGAAGATATGAGCGCTCTGGACTTGAGGAAGGGGTGCTCAACCCAGCAAGAGAGAGCCTGATTGGAGTCGTTCACGATGCCAATTTTACAATCTGGGTTGAACAAGATCCAACTATCGTGGCATCCGACAACCGCGGAAGCGAACCCGAGTTGGAGTTGTATGGATTTGAGTCTCCTCTTGGGGATTTTAGGCTCTATGATGATCAGAAGATCGACTCGGTAGATTTTCTTGAGGTTGATTAATCTCCTTAAAGTAGGTTTGTTGGCCAGCCCTCTAACATTCCACGAGAGGATGTTAGGCATTGGGTTGTTGGTGGATGGGTAGGGTGTTGAGCCTGGTGGCTGACCGAGTGGTCCTGACCGAGGGCTCTTATTTTTTGTTCTTGTTGATGGGGGTTTTGGAGGTACCCTGGAGTGATCCGGCACTGACATTTGCCAAGACGGTAGCGCTGCGCGCAGTATGTCCGCCACCTTCCCTCGGGGGGGGAGGCGTCGTCATTGGCAATCTCGACTAGGGCACAGAGGGGATTGGTGGGATCTAGGAAGCCTACTTCTATAGCTTGTAGAAGTCTGTCTGCCAGGACCAAACTCTGCATCTCTTCAATGATTTCTATATCTCTCCCGGGGTTTGAAGGTGGGGGGATCTGCCGATAGGATCTGTGTGAATGATCAAAGCTAACTGATTGACTATTACGTCGCTCGAGGAAGGGTCGTTTGTTGGATGAAAGTCGATGGGGATCTGATTCTTCTCGGGGTAGGATGGGCTTGGTTGAGTATGTTCCTGTAGGGAGGCTGGCAGGATCACGGTGAGTATGTCAAACCATTTATTGAGAAGGATACCCGGGGGTTCATGATTGTCGTTGTCCTTGTCCACAGAGGGTCTGGGGCTGGGGGTGCTATTGTTCTCAGCGAAGTGAGTGTAGGTGTTGGGTAGGGGGAGAATGGGGGATGTGGAAATATATGGGGCCGACTTTCGTTAGTACTTTTTGTGGGGGGTTGACTTCTGATGTTCTGAGTAGGCTTTGAAGCAAAGTCTAGTGAGGTGTCCTCTAGATTGACAATGCCAGCAAAATATGATGTTGTTATCGTACTCCAGTTTTTGGAGGTGTGTTTATCCTCCGAGATCGATCTGAATCTGATTGGGCGGATTTGAAGACAGATCCAGTTCTACGCAAATCTTCACGTAGTTGCCTTTGGATAAAGTGCTAGTCTCTTCCACTATGGCTACCAGGGTTCCGAAGGAGCTAGCAATTCTCTTGAAAGCTGCGGGAGCGAAACATACTATAGGTAGGTTTGGTAGGG
The DNA here is from genome assembly GCA_029216955.1 of Iris pallida. NCBI lineage: Eukaryota > Viridiplantae > Streptophyta > Magnoliopsida > Asparagales > Iridaceae > Iris > Iris pallida. The sequence goes on along the minus strand of JANAVB010041814.1, from coordinate 214,846 downwards.
TGATCCATGTAGAGATAATCGCAGAGTCGACTGAGGGGTTAAAGTCTGAGGACCATTTGACGATCTTGACATTGTGTGCTCCTATGCGGGTGGTGCCTTTGGCCCAGACTAAGGAGTAGTCGAGGTCCGAGGAAAGATGGAGGAGCAGGTGTTTTGTTATTAATGGGTTATTAGAACGCGGGGTGATAGGCTGCGAGGTACTACCCAAGGTTGTAGTCACATGGCTGGCCGATAATAGCTACACTTGTGTATACAACTATCATGGCCATGGGGGATACTCTGTATCTATCTACCAAATACGAGCGTTTCGTCTATCCAAATCAGTGAAAGGCAAAAACAAGGAAGAGTTCAAGAAAGATGTCATTGAATACAATTACGTGATTCAAAGGCGAATGTATAATTCAAGAGGAATTATCAAGGCAGCCGCGGATGAGACCCTAGGTACCTTGATATCTCAAATCCACGTGGGATAATCAAATGAAGAGCGAACCAAATGCATCAAGGTTGATCAGACCATAATACACTGATTCTGATTAAACAATATGTTAGTGGGCGTGCCCAGTATACATATGTCCTGAACAAGCTCGATAAAGAATAAGCTTTACTGTAATAGCGGCATCCATCACGGTAGTATAAAATATAAGCGAGGGAGATAATGATGAAAACAGTTATAAATAGTTCAAGTTTCACAAGAATATCAGTCATATCCGGTGTTCCTGTTTATACAGCATCCTACTGTCTCTTGTACCAGGTCTTGGTTGACCAGTGGGGTATGGGCTACTAAATCTCTATATTGTAAGTAAACATATCTTCCTACACTAGTATATATTCATTGCCACCCAGTTATAGTTCATTAATCGGTTATTAGAACACGGGGTGATAGGCTGTGAGGTACTACCCAACTTATAAATATCAACTAATATGGTGATTGAACAATATAACACGTATAACTAGTATGAGTCATCTTCCTAACCTCTCTATCATGCACGATGGGAAAAGAGAAGATTTAAACTGAAAAGGAATCATGCAGAAGGAAACCAAGGTAGTCGAGAGTTCGAATTTGGATTCAAGGGGGAGTTCAAGCATGCAGACGAAATACCTAGATTCTAATTATATATGCAGGCTCACATCGGTACAGGAACGTAACCGAAGTGATAAACTGGACTTGCATGGGCTACCACAAAAACATGTAATGTTCCAGTTCAAAAATACTTAGGACTAAATACATAAACATGCCAACTGTACCATACGAAATATAGTCTAATGTATGGAATCTTTGCATATATACATAAGCTATAAAATACAGTAAATCACGATAACTAAATCTCATCCACAGAAATAAGAAATAATAATACAATTATTATAAATTTGTCATTTGTACATATAGTTGGGCGGAGACAAATCTACTATCAACTATTTTAAATGAGAGAAAATATACAAGGAAATTATCGATAAAATGGCAAGATGAACCGGGAGCAATCATCTTCGAACGAATAGAGAGGATCACGGCCTAGGCTAGAACACCTGCAAAAAAGTCATAAAGCACACACTTGGAGAGCTCACTAGGTCCTCAGAGGGACGTAACAAGATACATAAAACATGCCATATAATATGTGATACAAAATAAATAAAAGGAAAGGTGTATGCAATAGGGTGCCTAACCATTCTACAGTGATAATGCAGTTAAGAACAAACCTTCAACACATGGGCACTCTGGCAACAGAAAAATCGGTATGGTCCCTCCGGGATACCAGGGACCTCAAAGCATAACATCTATCGAATGTCAAAGGCAATCAGGATCAGGAGTTAGGAGAGTGCATAGTGACCCATACGTTAAAGAACTATTTTCCCCACCCAATGCCTTGTAGGGTCACATCCATGACTCATATGAACCTCTAGCAACTGCCAAGTCCACTAGCATACAAATCTATCGACAATTACTCCTAACCATCGCATGTCTCATACGTATCGGTTGTCGGCCGACTATGCGAGTACTTGTCATACATGTAACTCACACCACGTGGTAAAGCATGTGTCATGGCCTATTAGATATACCAATATCTCATCATCAATGGGTGGTCACTAAGCTAAGTCAATACAAGAGAATAAAATAAAAGCAAGTAAAACGATCGATATAGTCGCTTACACCCAAGTGTGACTTGGACGCACAGTGATATAATACTAACAATAGATAAGTAATGCTGAATAAAAATAACTAAAAATAAGAGAAAGTAAATCACGGAATATGGTGGAAAGGTATCTTGTATGGTGGTGGTGGAACGACAATCCAACAGTCAAGCACGTTAGCAATAAAACTCAAAATCTAAGAACGACTTCGGATGCTGAAATAAACATCAAGAACGTTCATGGTGGAAAAGATATGTCTAGGAAATGCTTGTCCAAAAGTCCAATTCTGGAACAGGGATAAAATCATATTTTTGGGTCAAAGTGATGTCCGCCGTTGGACCCGTTTTGCACCGAAATGCTTGCCAATGCCTATGGTCTCTAAAGTCGTCAAACTACATATTTATAGGTTCGATTTGAGAAGACGAATCCAACCGTATGTCCAAAGTTGGATTACGGCAGGCTGTGCACAATTTTCCCAGTTAGAGCGGGTCGCGGGCCCGCCAAATAGGCGTTCCGGTCTACTTTCTCAGAATCGGACCAAACTTGGCTCACAGGACCAGAAAAATGATATGGTCCTGCTGGCATAAGTTTAACCTCGATTTGACTAACTTGGACAAAGAAATTGAAAATTTTGCAAAGAGGCCGATATGGTAAATTTTGACGTATACGTATCAAATTCGTCGCGCACACGCAACCAATTTAAATTTCGTCAAAGCCCATATGTCGGCGAAGTCGATACGCACCTTTCGATGCTTTCAGTTCACGACGGAGTCATCCGATTTGTCGGGACGGACCTCGTATCGGTAATTTTTATATTTTTGAAAACTAATTTTTCTCCATATTGGAACTAGAATTAAACAGAAATTACTTGACTAAAATTAGAACTATTTTAAGGGACTTAAACCTGGTCTGGTTGTCTACAACTTGATTTAGGTGGTATTCTAATGTTCTATTTAGATGAAGAGCAATCAGCATCCAAAGTTGATGGTTTGGGGTTGTTTATACTCTGTTTCAGGGGTAGTTTCTCGTTGATTTCGAGCCGATTTATCTCGAGATCTACTTCAATATTTTTAAAAATTATTAATAGGATTCAGAGATTGATAGGTTGGGTATGTACCTGAGTAATTGGTTCGAAAAACAAACGAGTGTACACGATAAAGCATCGCCGAGAAGTCAGCCTCAACTGCATGTTGTTGCTGTTGCTATATGCGCGCGGTTTTTGGTTTCCGACGATTTGCGGCGGCTTTGGTGGTCGATGGTGACAGCACGGCCACGCGCAGAGACAAGGTCGGGGTCACCAGGATGTTGGAGGCGGTTTAGGTTTAGGGTTTTGAGTGTTTTTCTTTCCTTACATATATATATATATTTCTATATGATATATATATGAGGGGGTTGTCCGCTACTCTGTTTCCCCCCTGGGTCGCGGGTTTAAGAGGAACCTCTCTCGCAAGATATTGAATTTCAACATCTTGCGAGTTGGGTTTATATATATTTTTCTTTTCTACTCTATACATATTATTACCTAGTAAGTGAAAATATATAAAAATGCTAGAAAAATTTCACAAAAATTATACAATATTACACGTATAAATTTTGGTAGAATTACTCATGTATGAACATAAAACATTTTTACATAATATTAAATGAATACATAGAATCCCTATTATTACAATATAATCCAATTAAATTTATAAGAATTCTAATAATCTTCGAAAATATTTCAAAGAAAAATATTTTATAATCAATATTTACAATATACAATTTAGCTACTTATAATGTTGTAATTACTATTACTACTAATATTAACCAAATTTTATTTATTTGATACAAAATACTTTAGGGTTTAAGAGTATAATACAAACGTTAGGATAATCATTTTTTTAATAAATAAAAATACAATATCTTCTAGAAATATTTAATACAGGAATTGGTACAATTTATATCAACGATAATAAAAAAAGACCCATAATTTAGAAATACAGTAAATATAATAAGAAAAAAAATTAAAATTTTTGGGTGTTTACACTAGCGTCGTTTGTAACACTTCTTGAATATCAATAAATAGTTTTGGATTTGCTTTAACTTATATTCAATTACTTCCGCTGCAATAGGGACACTCTGTACGACTCTGTGGCCTACCTTAAATCGGTCGTTTCAGGACTTGGCCTTGTACGAGCACAGCCTAGGCTCGTGCGGCACCACGCCTTAGCGAGGACGATCGCTACTCGTGAGCGGGGCATGACAGATTGGTATCAGAGCACGGCTTTACGTCCTTGGACTTCATGTCGATTCTCTCAGTTTTGAAAGGTCAATCATGTATAAAAGAAGTGTACTCTCTCTCGATGTGTCTTGGGATGTTCCATACAATAAGTCTAATATTTTCTAAAAGCTCGTAAGTATTCGGTTAAACAAGATCGATATGCGAAGACCTTTGTGCCGAACTTTGTCGGACTTGAATTGAAAGGAACCCGTGCTAAATTTAGCAAGTGGTGTGCATGGCTGAATGACCTTATGCTAACAATATCGAATGAGGGTACAAGGCCGAAGTATAGTTTGAATGAGATGGGTATGCACACAGTCTTTTGGCTAAGTTGTGTCGAGTATCGCGCACCTAGACCTTCTGGTGCGAGCGAGTTACGAGCGAATTTAAATATCATTCGGACGAGAGTAAGTTACACTTATAGTGTGTATCGATAGAGACGTTCGACCAATGCTTAGCATGTTACTAGAGGAACGACTCGATTCTGAGTGGTATATGCCATAGCACTTATGCGATCAAGGTATCAAAATATTTGTGTGTCGATAATGATAGGCTCGATTCTGAGTGGTATATGCAATACCACTTAGCGATAGCTATGTCAAGTAGTTTAGTGACTTGCGACAGATTGCATGAAGATGATTTTGTCGACGGTAATAAGTTTGTCCTCAACGAACGGAATAGTGCCAAGACTCGAGTGGGAGTGACTCGATAAAAGTCGATGCAAGTATGCTTCGATAAATTGAGTTAAACGATCAGACGCAGACTCGCATCATTAAATGATGAGTCGAACGAGAATTCGTGAGTGAAAAATGAATGATTTGCTAAGAATCGCAAAAGAATTTTATATTAAGAAAATAGTTAAAGCGGACAAATTCGAGTTGAGTTAGCACGAAGACTTGTTCGGAACGAGTCAATTAAATACGAAGAGTCGTGCGAACGAATTTGAGTTAGCGCAAAAAGTCGATAGCATGATTTTTAAGTATGATTTGAGAATACAAGAATGAATATAAGAAATTAGGTGTCGCTCGATGAGGATAATTAGCTAAGTACCACTGAATGGATCTTGATGCGTGTGATACATAATTCGTATTCAAGTTCGGATGATAACTGTGATTGCAACGAATTGGAGTTTATAAGAAAGGAAGATGTTCAGGTTATGTACATCGACGATAGTATTGAGGCGTATCAAAGATGATATGTAATATCTCGGAGATACTCTAATTGAATGAACAAAATTATGTTGAGTTTTATTGTTGGATGAATATGATACAAGTTAAGTTGATGTCAGTTCAGGTAAAAATGAAAGTGACTTGATCGTTTCAAAGATAACCACAATGTTGACGTTCTTGTCTTGTGCGAGCGAACTCTAGCCTCGCACATGCGACATGCCGGATTAGGGCGACCATTCTGCGTGAGCACTGGTATGGAAATTCATGCCTAGTAGGGATGGTCGAACTTGCAGGGCGTGGCAAATTGAATTTGACTTGTGGTTTGATGCGAAGGTGAATTTGAGGATTGTTGTAATGACATAGAGTACGTCGAATATTGCTCGTGTGTAGATAGACTCGTACCCAAGGTAAATAAATATTGCTCGATTAGCGATATTGTTAACGGTAGTTCATGAGTGATTCGAATAGTAATGGCGCATCAGTTGCGCAGGTAGGCAAAAGTATTTTAAATTAAAAAATTATGTTGGATTGGGTAAAGTCTAATAAGAATCATCGAAAAATTAATTTGGCTCCGAAATAGGATATAGCATGGTTCGTTTTAACTGTCCCTCATTGATGATCTTTAATTATCGGGTGTAGCTTCGGAGCAGCTGACCCTAGAAGACTTGATCTCCAAATCAAAGTAAATGTCGGAGACCGAGGATGACCCTAATGAAGTGACATGCGAAATTGCGTCGAGGATAAAATAATGATGTAGTGCATGTTAAGGATAAGTCTAGGCGGTCAAAAATGTATTTTAAGATTTGATGAAACACTCATGGGCTTGATTGATAGAGATAGACTTTGATGATTGATCAAACTGGTGCTCGAATAGTTTGCTAGTCTACGATCGAATAGATGTTGATGAACGTAGTTAGCGTATCAATGCAGATTGGCCATTACGATAATCGTGTTGTGTACGAAAGCAAGAATAAGGGGACAACTCTAGAGATGCTGTCATGGAGCTAGACTCATGTAAATGTTAGACTTGCATACGCTTAGCAAACGATCGATGTTGTGAAATGAACTAGTTGGGATTGCCCTTGGGTAAAAGGATTCGTACTCGATCGAGAATCGGAGATAAAAGCATCGTAAGAGAGCTTGTGTCAAAGGGATTGTTGCCTTTGAGCATCGCAATACAAGTTGACCTCTTGAGTCGTAAGAATTAAGCATGGTGTCCGAATAAGTTACCTAGCGGGGTAGCCCTAGACGTGATTTATGGATGGTCTTGAGAACATAAAGAGTTGCAAATCCGAAAACATATGGTCGTAACAATACTTGGGCATGTTGAACTTAGTTCATGCCATTGAGATGGGACTTCAAGATTTGTTGCGATCAGAAGCGCGACGGCTTGATGGTCAATACAAAACCTATGAAATGAGATATACGATGTTTGTATCGTATCGTGTGTCGTAAATTTTGTTGGATGATCATGTATGCATCGAATATGCATATGCGATAGAATTTCGAGAACAACTAGTAAAGACCAAGTCCGATCGAGAGTACGAGATGACAAGTAATTGAAGATAAGAAATTACCTATTAGCTTTGTCCCAATATCCTACAACTGAGATTGGCTAAAATGCATATATTGGTGGAACGCCTAAAATATGTATACGATCTAAACTGAGTTGTATGATTCAAACGATAGTAGTACGAGATCATGAAACGATCTAGAGAAACACTTGGATTGAGTGTTGGTTTTGGTTCGAGGACGAACCTTATTTTGAGTGATATATTATGTAATGCCCGCTCTGCATGGTGTATTACAATGACTCGTTGACTCAAAGAGTTGCATTGACCCGATGAAGTATCGATGCGAATCGATGCAAGTGTTAAGTTGGCCAGAGAGAAAGCATTGAGTCGGTTCGAAGATTCTAAGAATCGAATCGATGCAACGCACAAGTCCGATTCAATCAAATATTGATTTTAGTTGCTTCTGTGTGCATGCTACGCTTTTACGCTGATTTATAAGAGGTTGGTATTTTGCCTTATTCGCAATAGTGTCTGCGAAACCAAAATATTGCCATGCAACGAACTAAGGCAAAGTCAATGGACTTGGCCCTTCAGAAAGAATCGAGACTTAGACTTTCAAAGGCGTGCTCGAAGTCTCGCTCAGCCGATGTGATCATCGCTAAGGTGGATGGCTCCGATGAACCTATCTTTTCTTAGCCTAGACACAAAATAATACGGACAATGTTGCTAAATCGCTAGGTGTAACCCCTTGCATGCTAATAATGGAACTCAACGCACCTAGCTAAGAGAATATATCCTTCTTATATGCTTGTGTAGAACATAGAAATAAACTTGGGAATTTACTTGAATCATCGCACCGAACTCCACGCTCGTGCTAAGGCACAACTTACGTTTTAAGTACCTTATGGGCTCAAGTATGGAATGAAACAATGAGCACAACTTGAGGCAAGAAACAATGAATGGTTTACTGAATTAAGGCATGAAGACTATCAAAATAGTCATTCCGAGCAAAGTAATAAAAACATCGAAAGGCTTCGAGACCGTTTGTCGCCAAGGTAGTTCCCGTACCGGGAGCTGCATAATGAATGAATGAACGAACAAATAAATAAAAGAAGAACAAATAAAAGAATAAACGAATGAATGAATGAAAGAAAAGAAGAACTCGGACGATCAGAAGCTGGGTGTACCAGGGATCATGTCAAAAATAAGTAAATAAAAAAAAGAAGGAGAAAAGATGATTAGCAAAAGGTATAACGGGGACATGCTACGGAGCTCACTACCTGCGCTGCACGGATATCACTGCCAACCTAGTCAATAATCTATTATGGCTCAAAGAGCCTGGCTCAAGAGCCGATAAGATAAAGAAATGAAAAGAGATTACGAAATGGTTGAATACAACTCGTGCACGAGGAAAGAGAAAGAAGGATTCCTTGGATGATCAGAAGCTGGGTGACTAGGGATCGTGCCTGCCTAGGAGGAATCATGTCTTACAGGCGACTTGGGTGGGGGCTCGGTCAGCTCAAGTGATGTAATACCGGTATATGTAGCCTATCAGGGTGTACCAACCATCACCGTCTGATAGATACTACGAATACCATATTCAGGATGTCTAAATGGCTTATATTACCAGCGACTGATGCATATAAATTAAGTGGACTCGCTGGTGGCAATCCACATGCGAGTCCTTGCATTGAGACAAGTAATCTAAGTAAGCTAAACAGCTGAATGAACATTTGAATGAAACTTGAGTACTTCACCCAAGGCAGAAATGCATTGATGATACTCGTATTGAATATGCAAATTTGTCATGTCTTTACTTATAATATTTTGGCTAACTTGATTTACCTTGGACATAGAAGATCATACGGTAAGTATGACAAGTTGCGTATGTTATTTCTATGCGACACTTGATGCCCGTAACACGTGATAGGTTTCGTAATATATGCCATGAAACTGATACTAAGGCAAGATTAGAAAAACAATCAATTGATAGATGATACACGAAAGTAAATTAAAATTAAACGTGTTCGGTAATGATAGTGAGCAGGCGAGCTAGCCTCCCTACCAGTGCATGTAATGTACTGATAACTACGTAGTCTGCTTGCAGGATGCAGGAGAACCTCATATGGTACAGAGACTTCCCTCGAATGTGCTAAGGCACGAAGCTAACTCTGGAGCCTTGGAGCATTGCAAAGGAGCTTAAGCATCGTATATAGGACATAATGTATCAGAACATCGCTATGTATCATTCCATCTTGTAAGCCGCTTGGCATGCCTTTTATGTTTCGAGGGAGAGAGAGCTTGAGCGATTTGTAATCAAGGCTTTGCGCTGCTTGTAGCACTTCTTGAATACCAATAAAGAGTTTTGGATTTACTTTAACTTATGTTCAATTACTTTTGCCGCAATAGGGACACTCTGTGCGACTCTGTGGCCTAGCTTAAATTGACCGTTTCTGGACTTAGCCTTGTATGAGCGTAACCTAAGCTCGTACGGCATCACACCTTAGTGAGGATGATCGCTCCTCCTACAGCGGGGCGTGACAGAAGAGATCATAGAACTCTTTTTATATTTGTTCGGTACCCAGTCGCCTAAATTCTATCTTCCACCGGTGGTGAACTTTAACCTCTAGTAGTAAGTTTGTTGCTGTCATCCACATGTTTGCTGGCAACTGTAACACCTTCATTAGCTTCTCTGTGCTGATAATCATGCTAAAACCTCTAGTGGTCCCTCATTACCATTAGAAGACTTGGGCTTCAACTCGATGAAGTTTTTGATGGGGCCCTCATAGGGTTTTGTTGTTGGTGCTGGTACCAGGGACAGAGGTCGAAGTGGAGGTCTAGATAGTGAGACCATCATGCTCTGTCTATTGCTACTGAGCCTATATCATCGAGTACATTAACTGGGTAGTGGGGTCTCCACCAACCGGTTGCAGAGGCATCTGCGGTTCGGACTGAGGTAGAAACTGCTGAAGGAACGGTAGAGGAGGTGGTGGTACATTTCCACTTAGAGGTACAATAGTAGTCTGCCCAGTCTAACCGACAGATGGTACTTAGCCCTGAGTATTCTTCTGTACTATCGATGGGGTCATTGTAGTCTATTGTTGTCCTTGCTGATATGAGGTAACCAGTCTGGTGGAACATGTTCCTCTTAAGTTGCTGAATCACCAGATGTTTTAGCAAGGGTGGAAACTCATCTACTTTAAAGGTGCATTTTACTGGCTCGAAGGTAAGGATACGTTAGAACAGATACAAGCAAGAGGCAATTCAAGCAATCAAATGAGCTTTCAAAAATTTGAAGTCAAAGGATGTAAATAGACAAAAGTTGTGGATGAGATACTATTTCCTAATCCTATATGCAGGCTTGTTTAGTATAGTGATGTAACCAAACAATACTTTCGTTGACCTGTGTGGGCTACCACAAAAATATGTAACGTCCCAATCCAAATATACGTAGGACTAGGCATACGGAACATGCCAGCTGCATGCATACAAAAAATACTCAAATATATAGAATCCTCGTACACACACATAAGCTATAATTAACTATCCACAGGTAGTCATTGATATCTATATCTCATCCATATAACTCAATTTAAAGGCAGTAGTCTAGATAAATAAATAAAAGAGTCAAAAGATAATGTAGCCGAGTGGAGACAAATACATTACCAAACAGCTATAAAAAATAGTCTGAGATAACTGGAGTCCGATCTCCTAACATAAATAAAATAAAGAAAAAGTATCCACTAAAATATAGTAATATTATATCCACTAAGCAAAGATAAATAGATTGAGACTTTTTCGACTGAGAATGATGGATCCTGTGTAGAGCCGTACTTCTGAGAAAATTCCTGGTTGTCTAAGTCTGGATAGACCACTAGGTCCTCAGAGGGATGTAATAAGATACATAAAAACATGCCATATAAAGTATGTATTATATGTAAAAAGAATGGATGCAATAAGGTGCCTAACCAATCTACTGTGAATATGTAGTTAAGAACAAGCCTCCAACGGATAGATACTCTTACTGTAATGGAATTGGCACAGCCCCCTCTCTGGGCATCATGGACCTCAAAGCATGACATTCTTTAAACATTAGAGGCCAGTAGGAACAGTAAAGAGGGTAGTCATGCCCGTATCTCCAGCGGAGCTTCTAGTTACAAAAGGACAGTTCATTCTTGGCCTATATGTTACGGAACTGTTCTTCTAACCCCATGTCTATCTATGTCATCTCTATGACACATATAAAACGCAAATAACTGCCAAGTCTACTAAACACACAACTCCTATTTGCAGTTATATCATATCCATCGTGCGTCTCATACATATTGGTGGCTAGCCGACTATGCAAGTCCGTGTCCTACATGTGACTCAAAACTCATGGAATCTCAAGTGTCAAGGCCATAAGAGATATACCAATATCTCACATCAATGGGGTGGTCATCTAGAACTAAGCCATCGTGCATAAAAATAAAGAAAGGCAATAAAAATGACTAATGTAGTCGCCCGCATCCCAAGTAGGACTTGGACGCACAGGTTGATAGAAACAAATAGACAATAAATATATAAAAGAAAATAATATGATAAAATAACTATAATTAAAAAAAAATAGTGGCAAGGTATCTTGCTTGTAGGTGGTATGTACAAAAAGACTATGTCCAGTAACTCAACTCGTTAGAATCAAAAAGTAGTGAAAGTCAACTTTCGCAAACGTCCTCGAATGCTGAAATAAATATCACGAACATTTTCGACATAAGAAAATGTCTAAGATCGCCTACCCATAACTCTAATTCTGGACACATGGGCAAAATCATAATTTCAGGCAAAATTGGTGTCCGTCGTTGGTCCCGCTTTGTACCGAAAAGAGTGCTAATAGCTATGATCTCTAAAGTCCTCAAGTTATATGTCTACGGTCTGGTTTGACGTTACGAACTCAACTGTATGTCCAAATTTGTATTCCGGTGAGTCGATCGTAATTTTGCCCGTTGGATCGGGTCGTAGGTTCGCCAAAATAGCGTTCCGGTCGACATTACCAGAATCGGACCAAACTTGGCTGACAGGACCCAAAACATTATACGCATCGAATGGAGCAAGTTTTGTCTCGAGGTAACAAATCTGCACGAAGTTATGGACTAGTTTAGAAAAGTGCCGATACGGGGTATCTCGATCGATACGCCTCGATTTCGTCGTGCACACACAACCAAATCGAGTTCCTTCGAATACCATACATCGACGAAATCGATACGCACCTTTTGATGCTTTTGGTTCACGACCACGTCCCCTAATTTGTCGGCACAAATGCTGTATAGGTGAAATTTTTCTGAAATCTACAGTTGAAAAACTTTTTTTTAATTTTTGAAAACTATTTTCTTGATGCACAGGGGGTCAAATCAAAAAATACAAAAGGTTTGCGAAGCCCTATAGGTTGTCTCAAACTGTGTTTAGTTAGTTTTGGGAAATTCTAAATATTCAGCCCAAAATCTGTCTTCCAAATAGGTCTTTTGGGAGGGTTCCAAACTATTTTTAAACAATTTTTCGTAGATGTTTACTTCAATTTTTCGGGAATTCAAGGCTAATATTTTTAATTCTATTTGAAGGTTACGCTGATGGTTAACTAGGCTAATATTTAATAGATCAAAATTCCATATTACAATGAGAGAGAAATCAATTTTCAAAGTTGTGTAGCTCGTTGTTGGCTGTAACGGAGCACTATTCTGGTTCTTGGTCGTTCAGTGGTCGTCGCCGATTTACGGTGGCTTTCGGCGGTGCACGGTAGTCAGACAGGCGGTTGGGGTGTTCGCCTAGGTTAGGTGTTTCTCCGGGGTCATCGGGTGAGTCCACAGGAACATTTTAAAGGATTAAAATACTTCGAAACCAATATCGGTTTCATATCCAAGTTTAAAAACCTGATTGTAATCGAATTTAAATTCGATTTGATTTGGGTTTCATGTAATCCAATAGAGATACTTCCTTATCGGGTTGGCTGGGGTTGAAGATCTTGAGAGATATCGAATATCATGCGAGATATTCAGCTGGGTTTTTTCCTTTTTTTGTTTTATAAATAACAAAATAATTTCTAACATGAATTCGAAAATTTTAAAAAATAGTAAAATAATTTTTCTTCTAAACTAAAATTATTCTTGTGACAGTTCCCCATTATATAATATGTAGGAGATATTTTCTATTGAAGATTAATAATAAAAATCTTAAACATACTTTTTCTATGCCTAATTCTTCTAAATCTATAATAAATAATACCTAAATAATATTTAATAAAAATTAATAAAAATTTTAGAAAAATTAGGGGGTTTACAAGGAACAAGCTCTTCTTGTAAATAACTTCAAGAAATTCTTGAGGTTTGAGAAATCAAACCAAAAGAAGAAAAAAAATATTTGCTATGGATGCAAGAAGACAGGGCACATCAACAAAGATTATCCAATGGCCAAGAAGACAAGTCGCTACTAAAGATCAAAAAGAAAGTCTTTCATCATGAAACTATGCAAAAACAAGTATCCGCCATAAAAGCGAGGCTAGTGACACAAAAGAAGAGGAAAGATGTAAAAATTTAGCAAATGTCTATTTGATGGCATTCGATTAGGTAACAACCAATCCTCTGTATGATGACTTTACTTTTGATAAACTTTCTGATGCATTTAGTGACTTATTAGATGACCACAAGAAAGTATTGGACAAATATAAGTAGTCTCGAAAAAAAGATAAAAGCTTACACGACTAAAGTTGAAAGGTTGTCATCCATATTGAGAGATACACATGAAATTGTTGGTATAGCCCTGGTCGAACCGATTTCGATAATTGAATTAAAACTCTGACTTTGATATGGAAAGAAAGAAGATCGCAGCATATTTTGTCAAAGTAATTTTTTACTTTATTCTGTATTTTCTTTTTATTGAGTCTAGAAAATTGTGAGTAGGGATCACTAGCTACTTTGAAGACTTTCCTCACAAAATGCTTATTCCTGATCCAAAACAAAACCTAATCCTTTGATTATCCAAAAACTCCACAAAAACCAAAAATTACCTAGAAATTCTCTATCGAACTCGAGCCGAGTTCTGTCCGAACTTGGTCTGCTCAAACTGCTACTAGTCAGCAGTAAATACCTATTCTTATGGATCTGCAACGTTCAAGATCATGAACGTTAATCCTACCTAGTTCTGTCTGAACTCTGCCTCAAAAATTCTTATAAATAAAGAAGAATTTGTCATTTCTAATCACTCATTCATTCTTCATCTTCTCTATCTATTCTAAAGCCTTTCTATCAAAAGTTTAATCTTCATATTTTCAAGACAACTCATGTTCCTCTAAATGTCGGTATTTTTCGATTAGGAGTATTCGAGTTGTACAAGCTTGGAGTATAAAAGCTTTATTCAAATGGTGTTAAAGTTTGATTGTGGGCTTTGGATAAAAATACGATGGTATTGAAGTTGGCGAGTTCTTCGCAGTAAAGCACGCGGTGTAACCTCTATTTACAATTGTGAAATTAATAGTAGGCAAGAGTTCTTGCGATTGGACTAGTCCTCTCGGAGGAAAACTAGTATAAAACTTGGTGTTTGTGTATTGTTTTTTTGCCTCCATTTACTTATTACTTTATTTATTGCATTTAAGCTTTATATATATTTGGCTTTACCTGCTTAGTTTTAATTCGGGAATATTTTTCCATTGTACTCTATTCACCCCCCTAGAGGTGCCATGACCCTATAATTGGTATCAGAGCACGATTTCTCTCGAGTTGGATTTAATCTTCTTGAGATATGGCATTATTATACAACACAAGCAACGGGGAAGGCCAATCTTCAAATAGACCACCCCTATTTGAAGGCACAAATTACATGTATTGGAAGACATGCAAGAGCTTTTACTTCAAGTCTCTTGATTTCGATTTATGGTCTATTGTCATTAATGGTTACAAGAAACTACTACCTATTGTGGTAGACAGTGAATTAGTCGAAAAACTATACGACAAATATACCGACAATAAAAAGAAACAAGCGAGTCTTAATAGAAAATCTATTAATGCTTTATTATGTGCAATAGATAGAACTGAATTTAATAGAGTATCAACATGTGTCACGTCTCACGAGGTTTGGAAACTTCTTGAGGTAACTCATGAAGGCACTTCACAAGTGAAGGAGGCCAAAATCTTACGACTAATACAAGAGTATGAGGCCTATAAAATGAAGCCTAATAAGACTATTACAAATATGTTTACTCAATTTTAAGATATTGTTAACACTTTATCTTTCCTTGGAAAAGAATACATCAATCATGAGAAGATTAGAAAGGTACTTCGCGGGCTGACAAAGAACTAGAATCCCAAAGTGATGACCATTATTGAAGGAAATGATCTCACAATAATAACTCTTGAAACTCACATAAGAAAGCTTATGACACATTTGCTAGACCTTAAGGATTTCGAAGAGCCATCACCAAAAGAGAAGGCTATTGCATTCAAAGCTCACCATATGACAGCCTCTGATGACGAGAGTGAATCTGATAGCTCAGACAATGAGCAGACGACCCTCATGATAAGGAACTTCAGAAGATTCCTTAAGTATGAGAAGACAAACAAAAAGAAAAAAGATTCCAGAGACGATGAAGAACCAATGTGCTACTGTTGTGAGAAGATAGGTCACATCAAGAAAGACTATCCTGTTGTAAGAAAGGAAAGTAGGTATGATCAGTCAAGACAGAGAAGGACTTCGAAAAAGAATTATGCAGACACTAGTATCTGGTATAAAAGCGAGGCTAGTGACTCTGAAGACGAAAAAATACCTCGCAACACAGCAAATCTCTGCTTTATGGCTACAAATGATACGGTAATATCGAATCCTCTCTATGAGGAATTTATATTTGATGAATTGTCTGATGCCTTCACTGATCTGCGAGAAGATCAGAAGAAAATGATGGATTTGTACAAAAGCGCTAAGAAAGAGCTAAAATTTGTACAATCTAAGTTTTCTAAGCAATTTCATATGCTAGAAGACAGTAGAAACTCTTCTAGTAACACGAATAAGGTTACTTCTTTAAAGCTGAATTTCATGACACTTTCAAAAAACTTGAGAAAGCTAATCGAGAAAATGTAAAACTCAACGATCTCTATGAGCTGAAGAAAAAAAAGTATAGTATTGGTAGTCAGAGGTTAGATGCACTCACGGCCAAGTACAATGAAGCCTGTGACGTCTCTAAAAAGTTAGAGATTAAGCTGGGTAAGCAGGTTGTCAAATATGTAGCTCAAGTGAACACAAGTTACAAGGCTAAGCACAAACACAACATGGCCAACGCTGCTAGAACTGTTAGAAGTCATGCATTTGTGTATACTTTTTAACATAAAAAGCCACACACATATTCAAAAACACACATACATGATCTTTGAACTCCACCTAGCACTATCACTTCAGTTATATATCATTATTATGGGATAAAAGGACACGTATGACATCAATGCAAGATTAGGAAGCTTGTTGATATGCATGTATATATCCAAAAGCTAACAAATTAGGACCCTCAAGAAAGTGGGTACCAAAGGTTACATCTTCAACTTGTGTTGTAGGTGGACCTTTCTCCTCCCTCTAGAAGTAAATGGATCCTCGATAGTGGTTGCTCCAGGCATATTACAGGTGACAAAACATTGTTTGCAACACTATCGATGAAGAAAGAAGGCTATGTCTCCTTTGAAAATAACTTGAAAGAGCATATAATCAGAATTGGTGACATAGGTACTTCTCCCTCACCTACTGTTAAAAATGTATGTTTAGCAACAGTATTAAAACATAACCTGTTAAGTATTAGTCAATTGACTTATCATGCTTATGGAATTAATTTTGTTAAGAATAAATGTTTTGTCTATGATAAAATTTTTGGAACAACTCTAGCTCTTTGAAGGAATAAGATAGGATTCAATATATATATATATATATATATTATATCTGTCAAAAAATACTAACAATACAAGAAAGTGTCTACTTATATCCCAAGACGAAAGCTGGGTATGGCATATGCGTCTTGGATATGAAAACATGGACACTATTGCAAGATTGTCCACAAAGAAACTGGAAAGAGGCTTATCCGATATTACTTTCAAAAAAGATATCGTATGTGTCGAATATAAAAAGAAAAAGGCATCTAGATCATCTTTCAAATCTACAGACGTTGTAAGTGCGTACCTCTAGACTACTATAATTATTATATATGGATTTCTTTGGACCAAGTAGAGTCGCCAGTCTTGGCAGTAAATTTATGCTTTCGTAATAGTCGATGACTATTCACGATATACTTGGGTTTACTTTCTTGCAAATAAAAGTGAGACCTTTTTTGAATTTGTATCTTTCTGTAAAAAGGTATAAAATGAGAAAGTATTCATGATTACTCGTATTCGAAGTGATCATGGAGGAAAATTTAATAACCATGAATTTAAAACTTTTTATGACTCAAATGGTTTATCACATGAATTCTCTTGCCCTAGAACTCCTCAACACATTGGCGTTGTGGAGAGGAAGAATAGAACTCTTGGCGATATGGCCAGAGTTATGCTAAACCAGCATAATCTTCTATAGTATTTTTGGGCTGAAGCTGTTTATACAGCATGCCATATTTTAAATAGAGTTCTTATTAGACCAATATCCAGTAAAACTCTCACTAGCAAAATATAATGAATTAGTGACTTTTTTGCGACGTAGGTTAAAGACGTCGCTAAATTAAGGAATTGAGCGACTTCATATAACAACGTCGCTATACGTCGGTTTTGGCGATGAATAGTGACTCTTAGCGACTGATTTTAGTTAATGTAGAAGCTCAAAAATAATTAGGCATCACTCATAAAATGGTGCCAGGATTCAAAAAGGCGCTGGTCATTTAAGTTGCGCTAAGACTATGGTGACACCGACTATTAGGGTGCACGGGCACCACGTGATAAAAAATTTTGAGAAGCTGGAGTACTTGTCATGATTATTGACAACCCGTCAGAAAATCCCTTCGAATACCGAGCAACACGACACTCGAGAAGACCGTGTCAGCCTTTGTAATAAATGTTGACAGTTAGCTCACACCAATTATCATTTGGCACGAGGTAATTATTGATCACAAAACTGCCAGAAAGGGGTGCCAATTATCAAGTTGTGCCTTGTGCCATCTATCAAGTGGGCACCACTTAGTCAATTTTTATCCAGAAGTCGGATAACATGGCACGCATGCCACTAATCTCGAAGAACGTGTCCACTATATTGCCCATGACCATGCGCATCTCTCTCACAAAATGCCATGCGTCCCTAGCAGTTCAAGTAACCGTTCACGCAAATGAGTGAATGGCGCACCAAATGCAGCGCGCGCCACTCAGGATAACTGACTGATAGTTATTTCAAAACTCTATAAATAGAGTTCCAAATCAGTTCTACGGCATCACTAATGATCATAATCTTCTGACAAGGTGCTGCTGCATTCTCCAGAGGCTCGTGTCTTCATTATCACATCGTCCAAGGAATAAAGTGATCATCTTCAGATCAAATTCCTACAGTTGTACTTCTCTAGAATAAAATTGTACTCTTGTACTTTCTTTTTCTTAGTTTGTAAACTTGTTTTCTTGTAAAACTTTTGTTCTCGCAAACAAAATGGTGACTCTGTTGGGGATGACTTTTTCCTCTGACGAGAAGGTGACAACTCATTGTGATATTACATCAATCGACAAGAAGCAGAAGATCTTGGTCATTTAGGTCGACAAAACAACCTACGAAGCCATAATTGGCACTAGGGATGCAAGGCGGGCTATTGTTTCTGCCAAGAACAAGGCGTGCACTATCTGGACTCCTAAGTCTTCCAGAGCACCAATTATAGCTTCTACACAGACTATGCCAACTGCTACCATGGCGCAGAACAAAGGGAAATGCCCTTTGGCTACTCCATCATCCTCCACAGTTCTGAACTTAGTGGAGAACTTATCCATTTCTGCTCCTGTGTAGAACAAAGGAAAGCACCCTTTGGCCTTTTCTCATTCTTTCCCAGTCCTGGACATAGTAGAAAATACTCATGATTGTGCCCTTGCGCCAATCACTGCACCAACTGCTGCCTTAGCATAGAACAAAAGGAAATGCCCTTTGGCTACTCCCTCTTCCTCCCTAGTTCTGAACATGGTAGCGAATCTATCCATTTTTGCTCCTACGCAGAACAAAGAAAAGTACCCTTTGGCATTTCTTCATTTTTCTCCGGTCTTAGACTTGGTGGAACACTCCTGATTGCACCCTTGCGCCAATCACTACTCGAACCCTTTTGGGTAGAAGTTGTGCTTCTCTTGACAGAGATAATCAAGTCAATGGTAAGAAAGTAAATTATGCCCAAAATCGACTTCCTGTTACTCATTTGCGCCATGCCAAGCGCGCTGAAATAGGGTGCGCAGGGCAATAGGGCATTCTGCCTCTCCTAAGCGCTAATTAAACCCAAATCAGGATATGCTAACTCTGTGTATATCAAGATTTAAACTGGGAAAGTTGATGGTGTCTCGTACAGACACACAAGAAGTACACCACTTTAACATGTGGACCTATCTTAACAGACGCAAATCAGAGTCATCTTCATCAAACCACAAGGCGTGCCAATGGCAGTCTGTGCCAGTTACTGATCTGCATAAAGGGAAGACTTCTAAAGTCAAAGACACTCTCACTATGCCAATCAACTCAGCACTTCTTTATACACTCAAAAGACAGGGCATCTCAAGAAAAGGAACCATGTTCCTAATGTTATCCATGAGTATGTACCTTCTTTTTCTTCTTATCCTGTTAATGTGACCAATCTCTGCGAGATTCTTGTACAAAAGCAGAAGATCGCAGTTCCATCTCATGTATTTCTGAATCCACCTACGGAGCGTCTTTGTAACCATGAGATAGTGATTAAGTGTTGTTGTCAGGCAGCAAAATGGTCCATCTTCGACCGTTTGAACTACCCTCAATCTCCTAAAATAATCATAGTAGTGGACAGAGATTTATCCTCTACAACCACCACATGCAAGGAACTCCAGTATGCTTCTTCCCATGAGACTCAAGTACAATATTGTTACAAATCAGCTAGACAAACCATCTTCGATCGCATGAATTACAATCATTCTTCTGACTTACAACGTCATCCTAAAAGTAACCTTGGTCGATGATGATGAGTTACTGTTTGCTTCAATCAATATGATGTCTCACATTACTTGGGGTGAAAGCATCCAAGATACAATATATCCCGTAATCCCAGCCAACAATACCTGGATCGGATCCGTGGTTCCGGCGAAGGAGTCTCCCAGAATACAAGATCAAGAGGCCGAAAAGGAATCTTTCCACTCCTTATCTTCGAGAGGGCCTTCCCCAAAGAGATTCCAGATTCTGACCAAGAATCTGTCGGTCAAAAGAATCTTCTAGATTTCGACCAAGACTCAATCGGTCAAAAGAATCTTTATGACTCTGACCGATATTCAATCGGTCAAAGGAATCCTTCTATCCCTTATCCTGGGGGTAGTGCCCTATATGACTTTGATGCTGATAGTAAAATCTCTGAGCGGACTATCTTTTCAACTAGTTCGTTATCTCTAGCCAGAGAAGTGACCGGCTATATCACTAATAAGGAATAAGATGCATCCAGCTCTGGCAGTCAGGGGCAAAGGATCGCCTCTTTAGAGGCTAGCTTGAAAAATATGGCTGAGATGATGGTAAGCATGCATGCTGTGATCGTAGCACAATATACTGTTCCATCGGTTGTGAATCTAATTCCAACCCAAGAACAAATAGCATCATCAACTCCTACCTACACTGGTTTGGGGGTACAGCCTCCTCACAATGCTACCATACCAACTCTAAGTCTTTCTAGTGCTGGGGGCAGTGCTTATCATGCAGTTTTGCCTCCTGACACATCGAATCAGTCAACTGCTCCCCAAGCATCAGGTACACCAATGAGACAGTGAAGCTTTTTGTAAACAGTTCGAATCTTTTAAGCAGAATGATGGCTTACAGATGCTTAGGATCAAACAACCTTACCCCCATAGAGTGGAAGAAAGTCCCGTTCCTACCTAAGTACAAGCCACTTAGCATTATGCTGTTTTACAGCAGTTCATCTCCAAGTCAATACCTCAATCACTTTGAGGTAATGATTGATCAACTTCAGCGAAATGATGCTCTACTTACTAGAGCATTTGTCGGATGCTTAGCAGGTGCAGCTTACGACTGGTATCGCAGCTTGCCAGACGGTTGCATAACTTTCTTTGTAGGGTTCGGCAAATGTTCCTAGAAAGGTTTTATGAGGGAATAAATGACATGATCACGTCGGCCCTCATCAAAATCAATCAACAGCCTAATGAAACTGTTGAACATTTTATTGAGAGCTTTCGACAAGAGGCACTCAAAATGCCTCTAGGAACTCTAGATGCTATGACTATAAATACATACAAATCAAACTTATTACCTATAGTCAGCATGTGGACTGGATCTACCCAATACCAAGACTGGCCTTCCTTCATAGTAAGTGCCAGAGTGGCCGAAGACAGTGCTGACAAGTTCAAAGAATTAGGCATCCAGATGCCTAATCTCGAAAAAGAGGAACATTCCAACAGTAGTGGCTGTCAGAACAATCACAACGGTAAAGAAGCTTTGGCCATCAATGTTAAAGGTGAAGAAGCTTTAGCCATCAACCTAAAAGACAAAGAAGTTTTAGCTGTCAATGTGGGTCAATCAATAACTACCACGATGGTACCGCCACAGAGAGCACAACATCCGAAAGAGGGGTTTTTCTTCGATGATGATGACATCATGAGTATCTTCGATTTTCTAATCAAGAGAAATAAACTTCAACTGTCCGAAGCAAAAAGGCCAGATGAAGTAGGTAAAATTAACCATCCTAAATACTGTATCTACCACAGGTTTAGAGGACATCCAACCAGGAAATGCTACGTGCTAAAAGAAAAGATTTACGAGCTGATTAATGCTGGCATAATTACTCTTCAGCAGGATGAGAAGACGGTGACTGCCAACGTCATTTCTCTACAAATTGGCAAATTTCTGGCTCAACTTGTGCAGGATGGCGTCGTCCCCATTCTGAAAGCTACCTTGAAGATCGTCAACCTTCTACCAGCACAAAGTGACGATCTTGTCCCTTTGTCAACAGACAATGGAGAAATTATGTGGATCCATCCCGACTTGGTTGCCGACTTTGAGATGCCTGCTTCGTCCTCGAAGTCCAGATAGACAACTAAATATAAATCATGCCACATGACTTCATTAGGTGGTCATCATCTACCTCTGAATGCTACCTTCATCCAGGTAGATGATTCACCTCCCTTTCCTGAGACAACAATACCGAAGCCGGAAGTCAACTATCGGCCGACGTTCCATCTATAGAGCCAGCATTCCTGCGAGTTGATGACCAAGATGGGATATGATCTACAGAAAGCCCCCGGCTTAAATCATGGGAAAGGGTCTCCTATACCTTTCTCTCTCTCTCCGTCTACAACACAATCAATCTCGTATTGGCTTAGGATTCTAGACAGACCTTTCATCTTATCAAAAGAAATCTTCCAAAAGCAAGGCTTGGACGAAGGATTGTAATATGCTTTCCTTCACACCAGCTTCAGAAAAAGAAGCCCTGACCGGTACCAGATTTGGAAGACTCTACCTTAGAGTATCCAGAAGGTTAAGAGGTCCCTACTTCAAGCTCTGATGCCCCTCTATCTGCTTCTCTATTTGCTGTCAATGTTCCATCAGCTTCATCGCCCTAGTAGAACCGACTCCTCCCAAGCCAACAGCGGACGACAAAGGAAAAGAGCCAGTTTGCTTCGATAAAATATTGAAGAAAACTCTACCTCTTAGACTTAAGAGACCATATAACTTCGATATATTGGCTCAACTAGCCAAAACTCTGACGTGGTTATCATTCTTCGAGCTCTTGCGTCTCTTAAGGAAAACTCAGAAAACACTAAACGAAGCTTTAATGCAAGCTGACACTTGTCTAGCATACCTCAAGAAGCCAGACGAGGAACCTGTGGCATGTTTTTACAGTCATAGTGTGATGGAGTTGATTTCCAATATTACCTTCAGACAAGATGACTTACTTCTAGAAGATAATCGACAGGACCGACCTTTATACTATACAGGAAATGTCGATACAATGTAGGTTGATCGCATCCTGATTGATCTCGGATCTACACTTAGCACTATGCTGAAGACTTTACTATATGCCCTAAAAATCCTAGTGTATAATCTCTCTATAATAATCACGATTATCTTGGGATTCAATTTCGGAAGAAGTGAACCACTAGGAAAGATTCGTCTGAATGTTCAAATCGGTAATCTTCGCACACAAGTTACTTTTTATGTGATTGACTATCATGGCTCCTACAATACTTTGTTAGGGTGACCATGGCTCCATGAACATAACATCATGCCATCCACTCCCCATCAGTGCTTCAAATATGTTGATGACAATGAAGAAGTTAGGAAGGACGTGGCCGATCATAATCCCTTTTGGAGCGTCCGTACATACTGTGCTGACTCCATAATGTACAAAGAAGAGTTTATGAAGGTCGTACTAGCCATGGATACCGAAGAAGATCAAAAGGACACCCAGATAATGTTTTCGTAATTCCGATCAAAGGATGTACTTCTCGTCCTTCGTCTTCTTAGACGCTAACCATCCATCTTTCCTCTCATGTAAAGCATCTT
This sequence comes from Iris pallida, assembly GCA_029216955.1. Taxonomy (NCBI): domain Eukaryota; kingdom Viridiplantae; phylum Streptophyta; class Magnoliopsida; order Asparagales; family Iridaceae; genus Iris; species Iris pallida. The sequence goes on along the minus strand of JANAVB010041814.1, from coordinate 191,087 downwards.
TCTGCTGAAAAGATGGAGCAGAGGGAACTCACCTCTTCTGAGCCTCTTGTTAACGAACTTCGTCATAATAAGCTTTCTTCTTCTCATTCTCCTCCTCCGATTATCAATCTTAGCAAACTATCGGCTAAGATCAAGAGCCATATTATAAATGATGATATAAAAATTAATAAAGTAGCATCTTCTTTGCAGTATAATAATGTTATTTATTATATTCGATGTTATCTAGAAATCCTGATACGAGAGTCATTTACAATATGGCTCTTGATAACACCGTACCCTATACTAGTTCCTTCTCTAGAAATCCTGACACGCTAACCATCCATCCTTTCTCTCCAAGATGAAGTATCACTTGAACCTACATGAGAGTCATTCTTTCTGGTTCCTTCCTGGAAGAAAGATGAACATCCTATCCTCTTCAGCAAAGGATTGAATCAAAAGGCTACGTCCGATAGTAAGGCTAAAAATGACGATAATAGGCAACTTCAGCTACATCGTTATAGTCAACAATTAAAGAACATTATTCAAAAGATGTGTTATAATGTTAAAACCAGTCTCAATGGTTGTAGGGGAAGGAAAACTCCTATTTGTATCCATGCACCAAAAAGAAAGTCACTACAATACTACAGTAAAACCAAGCATAGGTTGGGCTATACCTAACCGGTCACGACCCAGACGCATCTGAATCTGACAGAGAAGAGCGATCTAATTCTTCTGACTCTGTTTCATAGGATTCTGACACCAGTATAGGACACATCCATCGAGTGACTCTATCTTTCAATATGGTGACCGTCGAGTTCTCTGAAGGCGATGATGATTTGTCAAAGATCCTGAATTAGATCCATAGGCATAAAGGATGGACAATCAATCGGAACTCTTCGAGCAATATGAGCCACCTACTGAAGATCAATTAGTTTAGGTCGATATCGAAAAAGAAGCTTCTCCAAGACCGATCTTCATCAGCAAAAGCCTCCCTAAAGTTGACAAACAAGAGCTAATTCAGCTTACTCGGGAATACATTGACGTATTCGCCTAGAGCTATGAAGACATGCCAGGATTAGATCATCAGATCGCTACTCACAGGCTCAATGTCTTACCAAATACAAGGACGGTCAAGCAACAACAATGTCTATTCCGACCTGACATAATGGATGCCATAGAAGTTGAAGTCAAGAAGCTCATCGCCTATGGCTTTGTCAGAGAAGAACAACATCCTGACTGGGTGGCTAATGTCATCCCAGTTATGAAAAAAACAGGAAAGGTCCGAGTCTGTATCGACTTCAGAGAACTCAATGAAGCATATCCCAAGGATGAGTTCCATCTTTCGATCACTGATTTCATGATCGATAACACATGCGGGTTTAAACGGGTATCTTTTATGGATGGATTCTCCGGATCCAATCAAATCAGGATGAACCTCGAAGATGAAAAACATACATCTTTCCATACTTCTCTAGGAGTCTACTGCTACACAGACATACCATTTGGTCTTAAAATGCTGGGGCAACCTATCAGTAGGCCATGAGCACCATCTTTCATGAATATTTACGGAAGACAGTCGAATGCTATGTCGACGATATTGCTATCAAAAGTCGTCTAAAGGAAGATCACATCCAAGACTTGAGAACTATCTTCGATCTAATGCGCCAGCATCAACTCAAAATAAATACCACAAAGATAATCCTAGGAGTCTCTAGTGTCAAATTTCTCATATTCGTTATTACCTTTAAGGGTATACACGTTGACCCCGAGAAAGTCAAAGTCGTTCAAAAGATGTGTCCTCCACGTAACCTAAAAGTGCTATGAGGATTCCAGGGATGGCATGCGTATATCAGGAGATTCATCTCAAATATCTCTGGATGCTGCAGACCGTTCACTCACCTAATGAAGAAAGGTGTGCCTTTCGTTTGGAATAAAGAATGCTAGCAAGCTTTTGAAGACATAAAGCGGTACTTGATGAACCCATCAGTCCTAGTGCCTCCAATTACAGGAATACCCTTCCTCATGTATGTTCGGACAATAGATCATTCCTTGGGTACCTTGCTAGCCCAGAAGAATAAAGATTGTCACGAACAAGCCATCTATTATCTCAGTCGCACAATGATCGGTGTTGAACAACGTATAGTCCGGTAAAAAAAGAATGTTTAGCCTTGATGTTTGCTGTTCAGAAAATGCGACATTATATCACGGGCCAAACTATTCATGTCATCTCCAGAGTCAACCCTATTTGCGTCTTGATAAAAAAATTCAGTACACTGAATTCCAGACTCGCTACATAGGCCATACTACTAGCACAGTATGATATGGTTTATGTTCCATAAATGTCTGTTAAGGGTCAAGCACTAGCTGAGTTCCTGGCTGCTAATCCAATCCCTAAGACATCTAAACTCTATGATAAGATTCTTGATGAAACTCTGGAATCCAACATGATTTCAGAAGAAATCCTTGCTTGGCAACTATTCTTTGACGGTGCATCTAGAATCGGATCTAAAGGCACTATAGTTGTTGGAGTCGGTATCGTTCTTGTATCTCTAGAAGGATTAGCCATTCAGAGAGTTTATTCTTCGGACGAGCCATGCTCCAATAACGTTGCTGAATATAATGTTCTACTCATCGGTCTCTAGTTAGCTAAATAGTTGGATATCGATTACCTCAAAGTATATGAAGATTCTAAATTGATCGTCAATCAGGTTAGGGGTATGTATGAAGTTCGGCATCAAGATCTCGTGCCATGTCATGAAGTAGCAATCAAACTGGCTATATCGTTCAAAGGTTTCTTTATTGAACATGTATGTCGAGCTTGCAATACAGAAGCTGATGCGCTTGCCAATGTAGTAGCAGTATTGGCGATCCTTGTAAAAACACAACAGATGATCGTCATCACCAATAGAGAGTTATTCTGCATCAAAAAAATTTGTGTCTGGAATCCAACAACTCAGCCAAGATCTGCTCTACGAGTGAAGACTGAAAGGCTCCTTTCATCGACTTTGTGGTACATAACATCCTATCTGAAGATCCGAAAGGAGAAACTACAATCCGTCGGCGATCGCTACTATTCTATTACAATCACATCACCAAAACACTCTATCGACGATCATTTGACGATATGCTTCTATGCTGTCTTGTCGGAGATAAAACAAAGTAGATATTATTTGAAGGTCATGATAGTGTCTGTGGTGCACATCAGCCAGACCTAAATTATAAGATCGAATTCGACGCATGGGATATTATTGGCCGACCATGGTATCGGATGCTATAGAGTATTCAAGAAAATGCCAACGATGTCAAATCCATACGGATTTCATTCATCAACCATCGAAATTTCTACATCCAATTGCAGCATCATGGCCCTTCGAAGCTTAGAGCATGGATGTCATTGGTCCTATTAATCCGCCTTTATCTAGAGGACATCGGTTTATCCTAGCTATAACCGATTACTTCTCTAAATGGGCCAAAGTTATACCTTTGACAGAAGTTAAGACAAGCAGCATCATCAACTTTATCAAACATTATATGATCGACAAATTTGGTGTTCCTCGATGAATTGTCCATCGCAATGGGCCACAATTCATCAGTTAGAAGTTCACCTGATTTTGTGATGACAATAGGATCAATAATGTTACTTATATAGCCTATAATCCTGCAGCTAATGGTTTGGCAGAAGCATTCAACAAAACAATCACCAAGCTTCTCAAAAAGTTTATTTTTGCCAACAAATACAACTGGAGCGAAAAACTTGGAGAATATCTATGGGCGTACCGTACTACTATATGCATCCCGACAGGTTGTAAACCATTCTCCTTGGTGTACGGATGTGAAGCTGTCCTACCGTTGGAAATTAAAATCCTTCACTAAGGATTGTAATTGCTAATGAACTCACAACAGAAAATAATGATCGACTTCGACTTCAGGAGCTTGAAGCACTTGACAAAAATGGCTATTAGCTCAACAACGTATCGAGCTATATCAAGCTCGTATCTCAAAAGCCTTCAACTGTAAAGTCAGAGTAAGAGCATTTCAAAAAGGTGAACTAGTCCTTACTGTCAGACGCCCTATGACTATGACAGACTTGAGCAAGGGCAAACCAAAATAGGAAGGTTCCTACATTGTAAGCAAAGTTTTCTTAAATGGAGCTTATCAACTGACAAGATGGACGGTCGAGTTGCTATGATGCCTATTAATGGCAAATTCCTGAAGAAATACCATGTTTGAAAATTTATACCATGTTTTCTAACAAATATTATACATGTTTCAAATCTTTGAATCCCCAGCGGAGTCTATCCAGAATGACAACATCACCTAGCACATCATTGCAAACATCATCTTTTGAAACCCAGTTGTTTTAAAAGATATCCTATTTTTGAGTTCAAGCTGGCTCAAGGATTATTAATAGATACACAAATTCATGTCCACATCACCGCTAAATACATCTATCTATATTAGTAACTTGTCATGTCCATATTACCTCTGATGATGTCATCTTCGAAGTGATAATATTACAAGTTATATTCTGTCATGTCTACATTACCCCTAAACAAATATAATTAGTATTGTTATTTTCAAGAGATATGTCATGTCCGGTACCTCTGAACATATTTCTTACTCCTATCTATTATTTGTGTCTTAAACAGATACGCAATAAGTAATAAGAGCCATAAAAAGATTATCAATTTTATTCCAGTGACATACAAAACATCAAATTTGTACATCAAATAAAATAGAACAAAAGTTGTCACAATCTGGATAGCTTCACTTGGAAGGCTTACTGCTGAGTTCAGTAATCATCCTCTTTCAGAGCATCAACCCTCTCAATTCTAGAGTCGAGTACCCTTTGTCCAGCTAAAGCTCTCCTAGATTCTAGATTAAAAGGTTGCAGGGATTTGACTCAGCATTCAATTTCTGCAGTCTCAGTTCAGAGGAACTTGTTGCCTTTTTAGATCGGCTAGACGGCTCTCGGCAACCTGATGCATTTCCAGGACTTCTTCTTCACATCTCTTGGCGGCTCTAAGTGTCTCGCGAAGTTGGGCCATCTCAGCTTCCAACACATGAAGACGAGTTTGGCATTCAGCCGCTTTCTTCTCCTTCTCTGAGGCTTCAGTCTTAAAAAGCTCAAAAAAGAAGTAGTCTTGAGAATGCTAGACTCGAACTCTATGGACCACATTAAAAAAATAGCCACAGAATCTTCTAAGACTGGTTGTCGTGCTATAGACTCACGAGCCATCGCCTCACACTCGGCATCTACAAGCCTCTGGATATTACCTCTGGCCAGATCTTGGTAGGATTTGATCGGCTCTTCGAGTGCATCAAGAATGTGTTCCAAGAAGCAACTCTATCCAAATCACCAAGATTGTGGATTGCATTGATGATAAAGGAGATAGTTGTCTTCGTTGACTCGTACAGGTGGCCTTTCTCCAAGACCATCTGAACCAAAGTTCCCAGGGTGACGAAGAAAGTAGTGGTATAAGTCTCGACGATGGCTTTGTTCATCGCCGATACACCAGGAGTTGATACTTCAGCTTGAATTCTTTCTTCTACTAAAGATGGAGGAATCACAGTCTATGCACCATGAGATCTTAGTGCTGTCATCATCGAGGAGCTTCCTTCTCCAGCCTGAGTCCCTATTTCTACAGGAGCCATTGATGAGCTGAGACTGAAAGCCGTAGAAGTCAACGGGGCTGCAAAGACAGTCCCTACAGGAGCCTCTACAATTAAAAAAGCATAATCGTTATATCATATCAAAGAACCAATGATAAATAAAAGTTAATAATTTACCTCAGCTCGGTGGCACATATGGGGTCTCATGAGGCATATATCAGTATGTATGAAGTCTCATTATGCTATTCTCGGACACAGCCACCTGACTGCTTTCAGCCTCTGTGTCTCTTGACCAGAAATAGCTGCTTCAATCTCCTGATTCTGCCTGAGCAGTTGGGGCTGCAAATTCTGCTCCCTCTATCTTAAAATATGTTCAATCGGGTCAGAATCCCCTCAGCATCAGTTCTGGGATTCCCATCAATCCCAACATTTTCAAGGTTTTCAACCTGATCATCACCATCTTCTTTCTTATCATCAAGATCTTCATTATCATTTTCATCACCTGAGCTTTCATTGACCTCAATATCAGTATTTGAGTTCTCATCATCTTGTGGGTCAATGAGACTCTGATTACCATCTTTTAGGCTTTGTTGTCCTTTATCATCAGTAGGGTGTTCTTCACCCTCACCAGTGATGTATCCCTCTTTGGCTATTAAGTCTTGATACTTTAAGACCTTTATGGGATCTTGATTAACTCCATCTTCATCAAGATCGGAAACAACATCTGTGGGATCTTCTTCAATCAAATCATCACCGAGATTATAGCCATCAAGAGCCTCTATCATTTCTTGACCTTCTTGAGAGGGTAGGAGTTTGGACTGCAAAAGGAGCTACAACGTAGGAATGAAGTCGGTTGAAGGCAATACCTCCTCAGGAATTATAGTCTCCGAAAGCTCGATAGTTGGGGACGGTAGCATAACTCCTGCTACAACTAGTACAGTTATGGGAATGGTGATCTCCATAGATGCTAGCTCTAAGGAAGGAGCCAGAGGAGTATTTGCTGTGAAGACTGGAGCTAGAATATTGATTAATGAAAAAACATCAATATTTTTACTAAATCATGATCATACTAAAAGAATACAAATATTAACTTACGAAGGCAGCAGATCTTGTAAGGACGACGACGGATCAGGTTAATTTGAAGGCTCCTCCGACATTGAAGGAACTTGTGAAGTTGCAGTTTCTTGTTGTACCACTCGAGTCTCCAATAATTTTTTTCTTGTTTTACTTTGAAGAGTTACTGGAGATGATTCTTCAGTTTCAATATGATCACCGTGCACGATCACCCCTATTCGTTTTTTCATCAACAACTCTACTGTCTTTTGGAATCGAAGAGGGAGTTGCCTCTCCTCCTCCATGAGAGATTCTCGTGTTTATTTGCCTTGTTTGGGACCTTATCGTCCTAGTTGTAGGCTATTCAGCAAGAACTATTATTGTTTTTCCTGGAGCCTTCGGAAGGGAAGGGAGTTTATCTGGGCGCGATTGAGTAGATAATTCTTCAATATTTTATCATTTACCAGGCCCCTTCGCGGGAGACTTCTCCTTCCGCTTCTTAAGTGAGATATCCAGTAGATCTTTCACTTTATCGAGAAGGCCAAAAAAAATAGCCTCTAAAGGCTATCAGTAGGGTTATGATCTTCCATATCTCTGAATTCTTACATAGTTTTGGTCCTTGTTCTTGCCCGTTTGGCGCTTGCAACCCGTTTGGCGCTTGCAAAACAATCAGCCATGTTGAAACCTTTAAAGAAAGTATTGGCTAAAGTATAAAAATTCGAGTATGTATACAACATACGCGGACCTGCTGCGAGGGTGGCAGAGGGCATTGTGAATATAGCCTTGGTTCCCCTTACATTGAAGTATCTCCAGGCTCTGGCACCATCTATCAAATAACCCTTGGCTTGTAAGCAGGTAGTGGCATTGCCAACATACATCTGATTATAGCCGAACTGTCGAGCGAATCGGCTCAGTAAATATGGTTCCAGATAGCATTCACCCTCGATCCGATGTACTAGGTAGAAGGGCCGGATCATCTTCAGCCACAAAAAAGCTGGTGGAGTTATATGGAGGGCCATAGGTTCCAAGTCCATGAGTTGAACTAGAAGATTTTTGCTTTCTGGAGGAGAAGGGACACAGTAGAATCTCCATCCGGAACCCATGTTCAAAGCCCTTCTACAATCTGAAAGGCTGTTTATGTTCCATCGTATGGTGGTGTAACGCCTAATGAAATCTCCTCCTACAGTACCCAGAGCTGGATCCATCAGACTGGGATGATGTAATAGCAGCCACCCGAATAGATAAGTATATGGCATCTTAGTACGAGGAAAGGCGTCTCAAGTACTGGGATCATTCATCATATTGTCTATAAAAGAACGAAGACCTACGTTCAGTCGACAAGTTATCGTCGAAAGAATGTCCATCTTATAACCAAATAGTATACGCACAACAGCGAATTGTAAGCCTCGGTGGAATCTATAAACGATACTGGCTCTGGGAACCACGAACCATCGTATCCATAAGGAGAGAAAACCTGCTAAGGTAGCTTCTTGAGACATTGGTCTACTACCTTACCTGAGGTAACTCTCAATGGGAGCACCTATAGTAAATAGATGACAATCTTCATCCAGTATATTATTAATATGTTTGGTATTTTTTTATCAACTTCTCGACTGTACTACGGTCAAGCGGTTTGAAAAAATGAGGCTCACAAGCTTAATTCTTATTTATCTTGTCTTCGTGAATGTGGCCTAAAAATAAATATGGCAGCCATTTAGTCATGTAACATGTGCCTTTTGCGAAACTCTGATAATAGATGGTACAAATCATAAAGTGGCATAGAGGCTCTTCGAAGATGGCTACCATCTTTGGGTTCTTTTTGGCTAAAGCATCCAGCTCCTCATTTGTCAATACATATTCCTTGTACGGGTTTTCACCCATTGGCAGATGAGAAAGATATTTATTTCATGAAGCACAAAGCCAATCTCTCTATGAGGAGTCATGAAAGTGTCGGCTCTGTCGTTATACCATTCTACCAAGGCCAAAAATAAATTAGGATTGGGACAGATTCTGCAAGAATTAGTCCAGATTGGACCATAGAGTTCCAATTCAAAAAACTTGTCTCTGAAGTTATTTAAAGCCCAGACTGCAACACAGTTCCAATATTTCATCTCTGGATTCATCAAGCCAGTCAACCGCATGCTCTGATCTGGATATTTTCCCTCAGCCTTAGCAAATATATTTGCGAAGAAAGGTATTCTGATGGGAATCAGTAAGGATGAATCTTCATGAGGCATCAACTCGGTTTTAAGCCTCTCAAGTGGGAACTATATCTCTCCGAAGGACTGTAGAACATATCCTTATTTTGGGGACCCAACTTATGGCATTTTTTTTCAACTCTGGCTTGTTGGATTGGAGTCAAGTTACATGCCATCCGTTGAGGATAACTGGCATGGGCATATCGAGATAGAAATAAGCGTCTCGACATCTCTATATGATACATCAATCTGTCTCTGTAAAACCCTTAGATTTTTATTTTTTTTATTAAATTTGATACTGATTTAAAAATTTGTATTGTACGTCGCACAGTCGTATTGTACGTCGCGCACGAAATTTTATTTTTCTTGCTCGTCGAGTGCAAATATGTGCGAGCGTACATATTTTAGAAAAATATTTTTTCTATTTTATTATACACTTTCAAAATATTATATATAATTATTATTCTTGCTATAAAAAGCCTTTTTGTTTTTAGCAGTTATTAATCATAAATAATACTTTATTGCATACTAGGAAAAGCATAATCATGTATGCATTATTTGTGCTTACATACATATTTCAAAAATATTTTATTAAGTTTATTTTTAAATAATAATGTATTTTTGAAATTATTATTATAGTATTTTTAGAAAACATATTTTTAAATTTTTGTAGCTATTTAAATCTTGATTTGATTTATGGATACGTTTTAAATAGTAAATTAATCTCTATATTTGGAATTTGATTTATCTTAATTGATTTTTAAAATAAAAGATAGAATTTAAATTAGATTTGAATTGGATTTGATTTGGATTTGGATTTATTGAATTGATTAAATCAGTAATTTAATTATCTAAATTGGGTTTGAATATTCCTAATCATTATCCAACTGGGAATTCCCACATCCTATAAATAGGCAGGTACTCCTCCATAAATTTCTTACATCCACAAAATTCTACGACCCAAATCGTGCATCGTGTCCGTGTCCCATCCACTATTATTTCCTTTACAAAGACATAAATTCTCTGTCGTGTCCGACAATTTCGGACCTCATCATCATTATGTATCCGACACACCCAAACACGACTTATTCCATAAAATCTTCCTCGTGCTCGTGTCACGCAGGACACGCCGACACGATTTGAAACCTAACCCTAACCCGAAACCTAGCAGCAGCCACCCCGGCTCTCTAGTGACCGGTCGCTGCCACCTCCCGGTCGCCACCGGGATACCACCACCACTCCCTGCTCCCGAAACAACCACCATCACTGGCAACCCCCGGCCGACGCCATCGTCGACCCCTACACACCGCCACTACACCATCAACCCACATCTCCTCCTTGTCGTTTTCCCTAACATCCAGACCACTACCAGTTTCCTTCTCCAACTCTGGCCGCCGGCACCTACTCATCTACCACGGCCAATACCAGACCGCCAACATCGTCTCCACCATCACAACTACTACCAAACCATCACCACAACCCCCACCACACAGTAGCCCCGTATAGTCGACCACCACCACCGTCACCGGCGCCAATGCCGGCAACCAAAAGAAATTCCACAGCCCAAAACCCAAATTAAATAACAAACCCATCACTACTCACCTCCGCCGACCTCGACCAAGCCTGTCGACGTCCGCACCCGGCCACATCAGCGTGACCCCCGTGCCGGATCCGCTCCTCCGCATGTGTCCGCCGCGACCACCGTGGCCGACTGCCCTAGCCGTGCGCCTGTCCCTCGCCTATTTTCGCCGTTGTCGCCGCCCAGAGCCTTGCCGGCAATTCGTCGGTCGAGCCATCCCCGTTAGCCTCCGCGCCCACCTCTGTGAGAACTCCGGCCGCCCGTCCCTTCCATCCGCCGTCCATAGACGCATCCCCGCGAGCCAAGCGCTCCGCCGCCCGGCGTCACCCTCTGTCGACCAAAACGCCTATCCTTCACCTCACTCCGGTGTGGCCCAAGACCAGTCATCGCGCTTAGTTCCGTCGTCAATAGCTCCGCAGCCTTCTCCGGTGACCCCAGCCGTTCCCGGCCGCCTCCCTCGTCGCCACCACCAGTGCTCCACTCCGCGCCCCACCGAAACCCTCGTCGGCGCTGCGCCTCTTTCGCGTGGCAAGCCCCCGCCTGAGCGCCCAGCATCAAAGCCACTGACCCACTCTCTTCCACCTCCGCCCGCTGCGCCTAACACGTCGACCTCCCCCTTTCACGCTTCGCCGTCGGCGACCACGCCGGAGCAGCCCCAGTAAGAAACCCTTTCTTCCCTCTTCCCATCTCTCTCTCTCTCTCTTACTGAAACGAAATAGGAAAAAGTGCTGGATAGTAGTTCTATGTGGTTTCATTATTATTATTATTCTGTTATTTTATTTAGTACATTTTTATATCATATAGAGGTAATTATTTTCATATCATTCTTTTATAAATTCTACATAAATATATATTTAGGTTAAGCTTTGGAAATAATTATTATTAATTTTTGCCATATTTTAGTTAGAGATTTGTAAATCTAATATATATATTATTAAGGTATTTCTAAAATAGCTTTGACTCAAATGTTATTTTTAAAACCCTAAATAAATTTTCTAGATTTTTATATTACCTAGAAGTATGTTGACCCATAAAATGGAGTTTACAAATTATGAAATAAATTTTTGGTATTTTCTCTTCAATATTATCTAAAGTATTTTTAAATTATAAAATATAGTTCTCTACCTAAAATTGTACTTTGACAAACTTAAAATTTTTGCCGAAAACGGTTTTCTCGACTTTAAGTATTTTTGTATTTCTCCTAAAAATATTTGACTCATGAAAACTAGTTTTAGGAATTATAAATATTTTCTAAAAACTCGTATATAATATTTATCCATTAATTCTTTGATTTTTTTCCCTGTCCGTAACCAGCCCTATTATTCCTATTCTTTCGCCCATTTCGAGACTACCTTATGTCCACCCTAACTAAATTGACCCTTCTGGACCAAATGGAACTGTCTGTGCCACCATCAGAGGTCACCTTGCAAAGTGGTTGCACCGAAGTCGCAGTTTATGTCAGCTTGATCATTGCAGCACACCAGACGTACTATCAGGCAAGACACCTTGCCATTTGCTGTTTATTTATTTTAGCTCATATTTCATGCATTACTTTTTTTTTATGCAAAATAAACTGTGATACATGGCATAACCTGTTAGAACTTACTGTTCATTTATATTTCCTGCTATGTATTATTTTCTTACACATTAAACCTAGATTTAAGGGACCACCTTGTGTGTTACATTCATTGGCCTTGACACGTCGTACCACAAAGTTGTGTGTCGTATATAGAACACGGACGTGCGTGATTGGCTAGCCACCAGTACGTACAAGCCGTAGGATAGGAATAACCGCTAATAGAGGTTGCATGCTTAGTTTGACTTAGCGGTTATAGAGGTTTACTTTTGTGGATACGACAGAGTAGGCATTAGGCGGGGAGGACAATTCCTTAGCGTATGGGCTTCGATGCACTTTCCCTTTTGTAACTCGTGAGCTCCGCCGGAGACGCGGGTCAGATTACCCATGATTACTAACGGCAACTGACAATTCTGCGGAACGTCATGCTCTTACTGATGGGGCCTCTGGTGTCCAAGGGGAGACCATGCCGATCCTATTTAGCCAGGGCCCATGCGTAGGAAGGATTGTTCTTAACAATATTTCAGTTAGAACGGTTAGGTACCTTTATCCGTTAGGTACGAGTACTTTTGGTTTGGGTACTTGTATCCGACCGTGGCTTGGAACAATAACTTGTCGCAGATTAGTTTGTCACATCTTGTCCTTGTTTGGTTGTAGGTATGACTTGCTACTTCGATGAGAAGGTATTGAACCTTGTTGGGGTCCGGATACCATATTAGATTCATAGTATGGAAAGATACGTCACGGTGAATTAGTTTACCATCTCCTGTCCTTGTTTGGTTGGGGGGATGGTACGCTCGTTCAATAGGTGCGTATTGGACCATGTTATAATTCAATTGACTTATTTATTTGAGTAATATTTATTCAGTTTATATGGAATGATATTATGTGTCTTGTTACGTCCCTCTGAGGACCTGGTTATCTCGCCAGGTGTGTGCTATTTTCTTTAGCAGGTGTTCTAGCTCTAGCCGTGTTCATCGCTATTTCTTCGAGGATGATTGCACTTGGATCGTCTTCGCTTCGCTCGCCAAAATTATTTTTTTTCTCATGTATTTTTTCTTTTACTTGTTGGTAGTGGATTTGTCTCCGCCGAACATATTATATCAAGACAATTCATTATCATTATATGATATCTCTTATTCATTTATTTTGTGTGGATGAGATTAGTTATGGTTCTACTGCATTTTACAACTTATGTATTCGTATGAGATCTCCATATATTGGAGTATACTTCGTATGAGTACAGCTGGCATGTCTACGTTCCTAGTCCTACGTATTTTGGGACTGGGGTGTTACATGTTTTTGTGGTGGCCCATGCAGGTCAAGATAAATTGTTTGGTTTCTTTACCGTACCAAGCAAGCCTGGGATCTCATCCACATACTTAACCTTTTCTTCGATTCCATATTCGACCGACTCATCGATTGCATTTTGCTTGATTCATTCTATTATTATCTTCCCTCCGTGCTTGCTAGAAATTGACCCTACTAGTTAGATGTCCCAAACACCCTTAGCTTAATTCTTTAAGTTGGGTAGAATACTTTATGAACTAGCAACCCCTTTGACCTAGTGACCTATATTAGCAAGCTTATTTAGATCCTAGAATCTAGAGGACCTAACCCGTCTAGCCAACCAAGGACTTGGACAAGAAGACTATAGGACGACTGTATAAAGACCATCACATGACATGATTTATATCCTTTAGAAGTTCGAACCAATTTCTACTTCTTCCAATTTTTCAACTATCGTACCTATAATTTCACTTTCTTGACAAATGTTGCTACTATAACCTAGATTTACAAGTTCATTAATTTATCGAGCTTGTTCACGACATATGTTATTGTAAGAGCTCCCACTAACGTATCGTCTAATCAGAACCGGTGCATAATGGTCTGATCAACCAAGTGTACTTTGGTTCGCCTTTTTCATATCTCAATCTACGTGGATGGGATGTGGTTAAACCTACCCCCTTAGAATCCCATCCGCGAGCCTTACCAACTCCTTTTAAAAATTTTCGGTCGCCCTTGAACCACGTATTCGTGCTCAATAATATCGTCTTTTGAACTCCTTATTGCTTTCGCGTTCATCTATTTTAGAAGGACGAATACGTTGTACTAGAACTTTCTCTAGCCTTCCTATCGACTATGACCATTCACACTCGATATTCCTATAACTTCATCCTTCGTCCTTCTTCTCGGCCCTACTATGACCCTCATTCACTGCCCACGACCATACTCGTATCGTCTTTTTCTATGATCTAGATCGCGATTTCTTACGACATGATTTTGTTATTGATTGTTCCCCATCGATACCGCCTTGTGTCTTCTCACCCCCTACTAATTCTTAATTTTGAGGACAAAATTCTTTTAAGTTGGGTAGGATGTAAAACCCCTAAATTTCTACTATTTTTTATTAAATTTGGTACTGATTTAAAAATTTATATTGTACGTCGCGTGGTCGTATTGTACGTCGCGCACGAAATTTTATTTTTCTTGCTCGTCGAGTGCGAATATGTGCGAGCGTACATATTTTAGAAAAACATTTTTTCTATTTTATTATACACTTTCAAATATATATATAATTATTATTCTTGCTATAAAAAGCCTTTTTTTTTAGCAGTTATTAATCATAAATAATATTTGATTGCAAACTAGGAAAAGCATAATCGTGTATGCATTATTTGTGCTTACATACATATTTCATAAATATTTATTAAGTTTATTTTTAAAATATAATGTATTTTTGAAATTATATTATAGTATTTTAGAAAACATATTTTAAAATTTTTGTAGCAATTTAAATCTTGATTTGATTTATGGATACGTTTTAAATAGTAAATTAATCTCTATATTTAGAATTTGATTTATCTTAATTGATTTTTAAAATAAAAGATAGAATTTAAATTAGATTTGAATTGGATTTTGATTTTGATTTGGATTTATTGAATTGATTAAATCAGTAATTTAATTATCTAAATTGGGTTTGAATATTCCTAGTCATTATCCAACTGGGAATTTCCACATCCTATAAATAGGCAGGTACTCCGCCATAAATTCCTCACATCCACAAAATTCCACGATCAAATCGTGCATCGTGTCCGTGTCCCATCCACTATTTATTTCCTTTACAAATACATAAATTCTCTTGTGTACGACAATTCCGGACCTCATCATCATCCTGTATCCGACACACCCAAACACGACTTATTCCATAAAATCTTCCTCGTGCTCGTGTCACGCAGGACACGCCGACACGATTTGAAACCTAACCCTAACCCGAAACCTAGCAGCAGCTACCAGGGCTCTCTAGTGACCGGCCGCTGCCACCTCCCGTTCGCCACCGGGACACCACACCACTCCCTGCTCCCAAAACAACTACCATCACTGGCAACCCCCGGCTGCCGCCATCGTCGACCCCTACACACCGCCACTACACCATCAGCCCACATCTCCTCCTTGTCCTTTTTTCTAACATCCCGACCACTACCAGTTTCCTTCCCCAACTCTAGCCGCCGGTACCTACTCATCTACCACCGCCAACACCAGACCGCCAATATCGTCTCCACCATCACAACTACTACCAAACCATCACCACAACCTCCACCGCACAGTAGCCTCGTATAGTCGACCACCACTACCGTCACCGGCGCCAATGCCGACAACCAAAAGAAATCCCACAGCCCAAAACCCAAATTAAATAACAAACCCATCACTACTCACCTCCGCCGACCCCGAGCAAGCCTATCGACGTCCACACCCGGCCACATCAGCGTGACCCCCGTGCCATATCCGCTCCTCCGCGTGTGTCCGCCGCGACCACCGTGGCCGATTGCCCTAGCCGTGCGCCCGTCCCTCACCTTTTTTCCCCGCTGTCGCGCCCAGTGCCTCGCCGGCAATTCGCCGGTCGAGCCAACCCCGTGAGGCTTTGCGCCCACCTCTGTGAGAACTCCGGCCGCCCGATCCTTCCATCCGCCGTCCACAGCCGCATCTCTGCGAGCTAAGCGCTTCGCCGCCCGGCGTCACCCTCCGTCGAGCAAAACCCCCATCCTTCACCTCACTCCGGCGTGGCCCATGACTAGTCGTCGTGCTTAGTTCCGCCGTCACCAGCTCTGCCGCCTTCTCCGGCTACCCCAGCCGTTCCCGGCCGCCTCCCTCGGCGCCACCACCAGCGCTCCACTCCGCGCCCGCCGAAACCCTCGCCGGCGTCGCACCTCTTCCGTGTGGCAAGCCCCCGCCTGAGCGCCCAGCGCCATAGCCACCGACCCACTCTCTTCCACCTCTGCCCGTCGTGTCTAACACGCCGACCGCCCCCTTCCACGCTTCGCCGCCGGCGACCACGCCGGTACAGCCCCAGTAAGAAACCCTTTCTTCCCTCTTTCCATCTCTCTCTCTCTCTTACTGAAACGAAATAGGAAAAAATGCTGGATAGTAGTTCTATATGGGTTTATTATTATTATTATTATTATTATTATTATTATATTATTATTATTATTATTATTATTCTGTTGTTTTATTTAGTACATTTTTATATCATATAGAATTCTAAATAAATATATATTTAGGTTAAGCTTTGGAAATAATTATTATTAATTTTTACCATATTTTATTTAGAGATTTGTAAATCTATATATATATTATTATGGTATTTCTAAAATAGCTTTGACTCAAATGTTATTTTTAAAACCCTAATTAAATTTTCTAGATTTTTATATTACCTAGAAATATGTTGACCCATAAAATGTAGTTTACAAATTATGAAATAAATTCTTGGTATTTTCTCTTCAATATTTACCTAAATTATTTTTAAATTATAAAATATAGTTCTCTACCTAAAATTGTACTTTGACAAACTTAGAATTTTTGTCGAAAACGGTTTTCTCGACTTTAAGTATTTTTGTATTTCTCTTAAAAATATTTTGACTCATGAAAACTAGTTTTAGGAATTATAAATATTTTCTAAAAACTGGTATATAAATTTATCCATTAATTCTTTGATTTTTTCCTGTCCGTAACCAGTCCTATTATTCTATTCCTTCGCCCATTTCGAGACTACCTTATGTCCACCCTAACTAAATTGACCCTTCTGGACCCAATGGAACTGTCCGTGCCACCATCAGAGGTCACCTTGCATAGTGGTTGCACCGAAGTCGCAGTTTATGCCAGCTTGATCATTGCAGCACACCAGATGTACTATCAGGCAAGACATCTTGCCATTTGTTGTTTATTCATTTTAGCTCATATTTTATTCATTACTTATTTTTTATACAAAATAAACTGTGATACATGACATAACCTGTTAGAACATACTGTTCATTTATATTTTCTGCTATGTATTATTTTTCTTACACATTAAACCTAGATTTAAGGGACCACCTTGTGTGTTGCATTCATTGGCCTTGACACGTCGTACCACGAAGTTGTGTGTCGCATGTAGAACACGGACGTACGTGATTGGCTGGCCACCAGTACGTACAAGCCGTGCAATAGAAATAACCGTTAATAGAGGTTGAATGCTTAGTTTGACTTAGCGGTTATAGAGGTTTACTGTTGTGGATACAACAGAGTAGGCATTGGGCGGGGATGACAATTCCTTAGCGTATGGGCTTCGATGCACTTTTCCTTTTGTAACCCATGAGCTCCGCCGGAGACGTGGGTTAGATTATCCATGATTACTGACGGCCATGGCAATTCTGCGAAACGTCATGCTCTTACTGATGGGGCCTCTGGTGCCCAAGGGAAGACCATGCCGATCCTATTTAGCCAGGGCCCATGCGTAGGAAGGATTGTTCTTAACAATATTTCACTTAGAACGATTAGGTACCTTTATCCGTTAGGTACGAGTACTTTTGGTTTGGGTACTTGTATCTGACCGTGGCTTAGAACAATAACTTGTCGCAGATTAGTTTGTCACATCTTGTCCTTGTTTGGTTGTAGGTGTGACTTGCTACTTCGATGAGAAGGTATTGAACCTTGTTGGGGTCCGGATACCATATTGGATTCATAGCATGGAACGATATGTCACCTTGAATTAGTTTACCATCTCCTGTCCTTGTTTGGTTGGGGAGATGGTACGCTCGTTCAATAGGTGCGTATTGGACCATGTTATAATTCAATTGACTTATTTATTTGAGCAATATTTATTCAGTTTATATGGCATGATATTATGTGTCTTGTTACGTCCCTCTGAGGACCTGGTTATCTCGCCAGGTGTGTGCTATTGTCTTTCGCAGGTGTTCTAGCTCTAGCCGTGTTCATCGCTATTTCTTCGAGGATGATTGCACTTGGACCGTCTTCGCTTCGCTGGCCAAAATTATTTCTTTTCTCATGTATTTTTTCCTTTACTTGTTGGTAGTGGATTTGTCTCCGCCCAATATTATATCAAGACAATTCATTATATATATGATATCTCTAATTCATTTATTTTGTATGGATGAGATTAGTTATGGTTCTACTGCATTTTACAGCTTATGTATTCGTACGAGATCTCCATATAATGGAGTATACTTCGTATAATTACAGCTGGCATGTCTACGTTCCTAGTCCTACGTATTTTGGGACTGGGGCGTTACAGTCTCTACTCTGATAAATTCTTTTCTCTCGCGTTGACTTGGGATGAGTTGTTTTCCTGATAGCATCACCAAACAAGAAAGCTGGTTTCTTATGGGGAACATGGTCTAAATATACAAGAGGTTCACCAATCATTAAGCACAGTAAAGTGCCATCCTTTTGAGACATTAGCATTGGAGAAAGGAGACATGGGACAGATTCTTTTGATATTTTGAAACCCAAAAGGCTGAAGCCAGTATCTCAGAATTTGGGTCTTCTCTGAGTTCAACTGCAAAAGAAGAAGAGAAGTTTAGAAACATGAAAGATCATTTATAAAAAGATAGCAAAACTTTACACAAAAAATATCCAATTTGCGCAACCAGATGCAAATTGCGCAAGCACAATGGCTCTTGATTGGCGCATGGTCAAAATATCCTAAGTGAAAGCCTTATGACAAAATTATTTTTTATTTGGGCATAGGATATGAAAATTCTTCAAAGATGTGCACAGAAATAACAGTTCAAAGATTTGCGCATATGACAGTTTCAAAACTTACGCGAGTCAGCTTTTGTGCAAGATCATCTTTTGTGCAAATCATTCTTTGTGCACAGCACACTTTGTAAAGACAAAAGTGTGCAAAATGATTTGGCTGACACTCTAAAAAGAGGTGACGCTAGTTGTAAAGTGCACAGGGTCAACCAGAGCTCTAAAAAAAGATGGTTGATGCTGGCTACGTTGCGCTGCCATCGTATGGCACTGGGCGACTGTTCATCATCTTCTTCGAGGGTCACCTACGAGCATTAGGTTAGCATGATCGGCTCTCCCCGATGGCGACGCGTGTTGTGGTGCCCACAACGGCGACGCGCACGACAAAGCTCCGACGACCGCCGTACCTTTTTCAGCGGTTGAATGTCTTGCGGCCATGGCTGAAGATCGGAGAACTTTTTTTGAATAAGGGAAGGAGAAGATGAAAAGCTTGAGTGGAATGAATTTTTGAATAAAAAAGTTTACCTCTCTCTCGGATATTTATAGCCGGAAAGTGAAATATAATGGTTGCGCCAATTACGCACAAAACTCGGGGTCGGTTGCAATTCTGTCATGCGCCACTCACGTCGATCACTTCTAATTCAAAGTATTTCAAGTTTTTGAAATTTTTCAAAGCTAAAAATTTTGAAGGAGGTCTTGTAGAAGGTCAAAAATGATTAGGTGTCACTCATAAACTGGTGTCAGGATTCAAAAAGGTGCTGGCCATTTAGGTTGTGCTAGGACTCAGGTGGGGCCAACTATTAGGGTGTGTGGGCACCACGTGACAAACTTTCTCGAGAAGCTGGAGCAGTTGTCATGTAACTGACAACCCGTCAGAAAATCCCTTTGAATCTCGAGCAACGCGGTACTCGAGAAGACTGTGACCCTATACAATAAATGCTAACAACTAGCTCGCACCAATTATCATTTGGCACGAGGTAATTAATGATCAAGTTGCGCCTTGCACCACCTATCAAGTGGGCGCCACTTAGTCAATTTTTATTCAGAAGTCGAATGACATGGCTCACATGCTACTAATCTCGAAGAACGTGTCCACTATATTGTCCACAACCATACGTATCTCTCTCACAGAATGCCACGCATCCCTAGTAGTTCAAGTAACCGTTTGCACAAATGAATGAATGGCGTGCCAATTGTAGTGCGTGCCACTCATGATAACTGACAGACAGTTATTTTAAAACTCTATAAATAGAGTTCCAAATCAGTTCTAAGGTATCACTAATGATCGTAATCTCCTGACAAAGTGCTACTGCATTCTCCAGATGCTCGTGTCTTCGATATCACATCATCCAAGGGATAAAATGATCATCTTTAGATCATATTCCTACATTGTACTTCCCTAGAATCAAATTGTACTCTGTACTTCTTTTTCTTAGTTTGTAAACTAGATTTCTTGTAAAACTTTTGTTCTTGTAAACAGTTTATATATAACCATGGTCGCTATAATCTACCAACAGTCACAAAACGTCACTAATATTTTTAAATTAGCGATTTTGCGATATTAGCTTATGTAGTCACTATTATCGAAAAACTTAGCGACGTTTATCGACGTATTTAATTAACGTTGCTAAAGAAAAAATATAGGGCTTGTTTGAGTTTTCAGTCCCCCCATTATTTTGTTTCCCCCAGAAAAAAAAACTCTGCCCCCTACCCCACGGCCCTCGGCGACCACCTTCCCCCAGCCCTCGGCGACCCCCAACAACCTCGGCGTCCCCTCCCCCCGACGACCATCTGTCCTCCCCCGCCCCCTGTCCCCGTCGAGCTGCTGCCCCGGCGGCCCCCTTCCCCTTCGGCGACCCCTCCCTCCTCGATGACCCCCTCCCCTTGATGACCATCTACCCTCCACCGCCACTGGCCCCCGTCGAGCTGCTGCCTCGACGACCTCCTTGCTTTGGTGCCCCCTGCTCTGGCGAACCCATCTCGGTAAACCTTCCTTCTTTCTCTCTTTCTCTCGTAGCACTAACCTAACTCGGACAAAATATGGAAACACACATGCTGACCTAACTCTAATACGGATACTAACACGATATGTAGCCTGTTTGTGGTGGACACGGACACACACATTTTCTTTTCTTTGACTTGGACACGAAATTATATTATGTTGTTGTATATAATTTAGAATTGGTTATGTATTTGAGGATATATTGATGTGGACACACAAATTGGACAACAAGTAATTAGGACACGGTGGTAGGAAGGATATTCATAAGTATTGAAATTAAAATTTAGGTAATGGTGTTTGCAGTTAATATAAATGTTTCCCTTAATATATTTGTAACAATACCTATGTGAAAGTGTCTAAGTTTTGTGTGCCTTGAATGTATTTTAAATTGAAAGTGTCTAAGTTTTGTGTCTTTCAATTTGAGAAGTCTTTACGTGATTATAGTGTCTATGTAGCACTTAGTATCATATTGGATATGTCATTAAAGTTTTAGTCTATATTCGGCAAAAATTCTAAGAAACTAGGGGTTTGTTTCTTAGATGAGTTAGCCCGACCCGATCCTACTTGGTCGTGTCAAGAGTATTCTAGTACCTAGAGTGTATAGAGTATCCCAGAAGTGTCGGTATGATTGGTATATCGTAGTACCTAGAGTGTATAGAGTGAGTATCCTAGTAGTATATAAGATATTTTAGAAATTAGGTGATTATCAATGTAAGTTTGGTGTTTAATTGAAAGTATCTAGAGAGTATCCTATAAGATATGGTATGGGGTCAAGTGTAGGTATCATTGGTATCCTAGTATCAAGATACAAGAGAGTATCAATATGATATTGTGTACCATGGTACATGATATCCACATGATACACAAATACCTATGTAGGTAAGTGCTAGGTAGGTATCTTAGATATTTAGGGTAAGCGTCTGTGTCAGCCCAAAGTCAAGTGTCCATGTCAATCTTTCTCTGAAAAAGTAAGTTTACATCTGTAAGTTTTTTGAGGCTTTTAGAGTTGTACCAATTTCCAAAAAATAGGAGAAAAGACAAAGAACAAAAGGAGTAAGAAATAGTAAAAAAAGAACAAAAAGTCCTAGAAAAGAAAATTATAATACTTGGCATTTTCTATTATTTTCTAAAAATATGATAGAACTCTGAATGCCTTAAAAGTCTTGCACAAGTAAATTTTCTTGGAAGAGAAGGGCTGACATTGAACACATGACGACACTCATTTAATACTCATGTGTCTATGCATCCATTTGGACAATATAATCGAATAATGTGTACTACCTTTGCAGAATTATCCTCAAATGGATATGAATTACTATTTGCGACATCGTTCATAGATATACAATCATCATCCTTATGACATATGCGGTGTGCGGGATCAATTCATAGAGGGTGTACAACAGTTACTCCAGTTCGCCAAGGCGTTACCTTAGTACATGGACGGTACAAAATTAAGTATTCGTGTGTGAGATGTCATAACTTAAATATCATCCAGATGTGAAAGTCGGATATCATTTATACACAAAGCATTTTATACCGAATTACTATCCGTGGACGACGCACGGAGAACTTGTGTCTTTAGCATCGGAGTCGGAGGCTTATGTGGATGTCCACAACCATGCTGCTTACGACGATGGATAGGTGAACATGATTTTTGATACGGCGGGGCCTAGTTTCAATCTGGACAATCATGATGCAGCCGAGGAAGCACCGAAGGCGATGCTGCAAAGTCTATGGAGTTGCTGGAGAATGCAAGGACTCCATTATATCTTGATTATGAGGATCATTCACCGTTGGAGGTGATTACAAGATTATTGAGCATCAAGTCCGATTTTAACATGTCGTAAGAATGCTACAACAGACTAATGGAGTTTATTATAGAGATCTTGCCGGAGGGTGCTAAGTTGCCTAAAGACTTCTACCAGTCTAAGAGGATGGTAAGATCGCTCTAGATGGGATACGAGAAAATTGATGCATATCACAATGGGTGCATGTTTTACTATAAAGACGATAAGGATGAAGACACTTGCAGATTTTGTGGTGCTGATCGCTACAAAGGAAGTGGTAAAGAAAGGTCTGTCGCTGCAAGGAAGCCTACCGATTCGATGCACTACTTGTCGTTGACGTCACGATTACAGAGGTTGTTTGTGGTAAAGAAGACTGCAGAAAACATGAGTTGACATAGGCGAGAATAGATCGAAGGAGTGTTGGATCACCCATTTGATGGAGAAGCATGGAAGCACTTTGATCGAGAGTATCCAGATTTTGCTTCGGATCTGCGTAATGTCAGATTGGGGCTCTCCTTCGACGGTTTTACCCCATTCAAACTTTTGAGCTCCCAGTATTCATGAGACATTAGCAAGTGTGCATTGCCCACAGCCCTTGCAGGAGTCTTAAGCTTCGTATCTTAAGATTTACGTATCTTAAGCTTAGAGAGCAGGCGGCTGCTAGTGCACCTGCAGCGGGAGAGGCTGGTACTTCCTCGTAGCCCACTCCAGCTCCATCGGAGGATGAGCTGTAGGCGACCGTTGCTGTTGGTCTCCATAGGGTTACGTACCACGCTAGGGGATCCTATGGCGCCCTAGTTGCGACACGGTCCTCTTGGGCCTCCGATGCAAGTGTCCATTACCACAACTCTCATAGGAGTCTACCCGAGTCGAGAAGATCGTTTACCTTCAGATTAAGTCTCTCTATGATGAGATGCTATGAAGGATCCAGGAGCAGCCCCAGTCTCAGTCGCAGACGGATGATGCCACGCTCATCATATGATTAGATACGTTCGAGCGCAGCATCATAGAGCTTATGGATATGACTAAGAGGACAAAGCATGGTGTTACTGACCTTAGAATGTCAACACAGCGTAGCATGAGGAGTTGTAGGCATCACAGTTGTCCATGGGAGAAAGGCTAACGATGATGCAAGCTTGGATGGTTGATAGCAGTACGAGGCT
>JANAVB010041814.1:0-167095 GCA_029216955.1 Iris pallida | reverse complement strand
GCCACCCATTATAGTTCTTAATCGTTTTAGAACACGGGGTGATACTGTGAGGTACTACCCAACTTATAAATCAACTAATATGGTGATTGAACAATATAACACGTATAACTAGTAGGACATCTTCCTAACCTCTCTATCATGCACGATGGAAAAGAGAAGATTTAAACTGAAAAGGAATCATGCAGAAGGAAACCAAGGTAGTCGAGAGTTCGAATTTGGATTCAAGGGGGAGTTCAAGCATGCAGACGAAATACCTAGATTCTAATTATATATGCAGGCTCACATCGGTACAGGAACGTAACCGAAGTGATAAACTGGACTTGCATGGGCTACCACAAAAACATGTAATGTTCCAGTTCAAAAATACTTAGGACTAAATACATAAACATGCCAACTGTACCATACGAAATATAGTCTAATGTATGGAATCTTGCATATATACATAGCTATAAATACAGTAAATCACGATAACTAAATCTCATCCACAGAAATAAGAAATAATAATACAATTATTATAATTTGTCATTTGTACATATAGTTGGGCGGAGACAAATCTACTATCAACTATTTTAAATGAGAGAAAATACAAGGAAATTATCGATAAAATGGCAAGATGAACCGGGAGCAATCATCTTCGAACGAATAGAGAGGATCACGGCCTAGGCTAGAACACCTGCAAAAAAGTCATAAAGCACACACTTGGAGAGCTCACTAGGTCCTCAGAGGGACGTAACAAGATACATAAACATGCCATATAATGTGATACAAAATAAATAAAAGGAAAGGTGTATGCAATAGGGTGCCTAACCATTCTACAGTGATAATGCAGTTAAGAACAAACCTTCAACACATGGGCACTCTGGCAACAGAAAATCGGTATGGTCCCTCCGGGATACCAGGGACCTCAAAGCATAACATCTATCGAATGTCAAAGGCAATCAGGATCAGGAGTTAGGAGAGTGCATAGTGACCCATACGTTAAAGAACTATTTTCCCCACCCAATGCCTTGTAGGGTCACATCCATGACTCATATGAACCTCTAGCAACTGCCAAGTCCACTAGCATACAAATCTATCGACAATTACTCCTAACCATCGCATGTCTCATACGTATCGGTTGTCGGCCGACTATGCGAGTACTTGTCATACATGTAACTCACACCACGTGGTAAAGCATGTGTCATGGCCTATTAGATATACCAATATCTCATCATCAATGGGTGGTCACTAAGCTAAGTCAATACAAGAGAATAAAATAAAAGCAAGTAAAACGATCGATATAGTCGCTTACACCCAAGTGTGACTTGGACGCACAGTGATATAATACTAACAATAGATAAGTAATGCTGAATAAAAAACTAAAATAAGAGAAAGTAAATCACGAATATGGTGGAAAGGTATCTTGTATGGTGGTGGTGGAACGACAATCCAACAGTCAAGCACGTTAGCAATAAACTCAAATCTAAGAACGACTTCGGATGCTGAAATAAACATCAAGAACGTTCATGGTGGAAAAGATATGTCTAGGAAATGCTTGTCCAAAAGTCCAATTCTGGAACAGGGATAAATCATATTTTGGGTCAAAGTGATGTCCGCCGTTGGACCCGTTTTGCACCGAAATGCTTGCCAATGCCTATGGTCTCTAAAGTCGTCAAACTACATATTTATAGGTTCGATTTGAGAAGACGAATCCAACCGTATGTCCAAAGTTGGATTACGGCAGGCTGTGCACAATTTTCCCAGTTAGAGCGGGTCGCGGGCCCGCCAAATAGGCGTTCCGGTCTACTTTCAGAATCGGACCAAACTTGGCTCACAGGACCAGAAAAATGATATGGTCCTGCTGGCATAAGTTTAACCTCGATTTGACTAACTTGGACAAAGAATTGAAAATTTTGCAAAGAGGCCGATATGGTAAATTTTGACGTATACGTATCAAATTCGTCGCGCACCAACGCAACCAATTTAAATTTCGTCAAAGCCCATATGTCGGCGAAGTCGATACGCACCTTTCGATGCTTTCAGTTCACGACGGAGTCATCCGATTTGGGGACGGACCTCGTATCGGTAATTTTTATATTTTTGAAAACTAATTTTTCTCCATATTGGAACTAGAATTAAACAGAAATTACTTGACTAAAATTAGAACTATTTTAAGGGACTTAAACCTGGTCTGGTTGTCTACAACTTGATTTAGGTGGTATTCTAATGTTCTATTTAGATGAAGAGCAATCAGCATCCAAAGTTGATGGTTTGGGGTTGTTTATACTCTGTTTCAGGGGTAGTTTCTCGTTGATTTCGAGCCGATTTATCTCGAGATCTACTTCAATATTTTTAAAAATTATTAATAGGATTCAGAGATTGATAGGTTGGGTATGTACCTGAGTAATTGGTTCGAAAAACAAACGAGTGTACACGATAAAGCATCGCCGAGAAGTCAGCCTCAACTGCATGTTGTTGCTGTTGCTATATGCGCGCGGTTTTTGGTTTCCGACGATTTGCGGCGGCTTTGGTGGTCGATGGTGACAGCACGGCCACGCGCAGAGACAAGGTCGGGGTCACCAGGATGTTGGAGGCGGTTTAGGTTTAGGGTTTTGAGTGTTTTTCTTTCCTTACATATTATATATTCTATATGATATATATATGAGGGGGTTGTCCGCTACTCTGTTTCCCCCTGGGTCGCGGGTTTAAGAGGAACCTCTCTCGCAAGATATTGAATTTCAACATCTTGCGAGTTGGGTTTATTATATTTTCTTTTCTACTCTATACATATTATTACCTAGTAAGTGAAAATATATAAAATGCTAGAAAAATTTCACAAAAATTATAATATTACACGTATAAATTTGGTAGAATTACTCATGTATGAACATAAAACATTTTTACATAATATTAAATGAATACATAGAATCCCTATTATTACAATAATCCAATTAAATTTATAAGAATTCTAATAATCTTCGAAATATTTCAAAGAAAATATTTTATAATCAATATTTACAATATACAATTTAGCTACTTATAATGTTGTAATTACTATTACTATATTAACCAAATTTTATTTATTTGATACAAAATACTTTAGGGTTTAAGAGTATAATACAAACGTTAGGATAATCATTTTTTTAATAAATAAAATACAATATCTTCTAGAAATATTTAATACAGGAATTGGTACAATTTATATCAACGATAATAAAAAAAGACCCATAATTTAGAAATACAGTAAATATAATAAGAAAAAAAATTAAAATTTTTGGGTGTTTACACTAGCGTCGTTTGTAACACTTCTTGAATATCAATAAATAGTTTTGGATTTGCTTTAACTTATATTCAATTACTTCCGCTGCAATAGGGACACTCTGTACGACTCTGTGGCCTACCTTAAATCGGTCGTTTCAGGACTTGGCCTTGTACGAGCACAGCCTAGGCTCGTGCGGCACCACGCCTTAGCGAGGACGATCGCTACTCGTGAGCGGGGCATGACAGATTGGTATCAGAGCACGGCTTTACGTCCTTGGACTTCATGTCGATTCTCTCAGTTTTGAAAGGTCAATCATGTATAAAAGAAGTGTACTCTCTCTCGATGTGTCTTGGGATGTTCCATACAATAAGTCTAATATTTTCTAAAAGCTCGTAAGTATTCGGTTAAACAAGATCGATATGCGAAGACCTTTGTGCCGAACTTTGTCGGACTTGAATTGAAAGGAACCCGTGCTAAATTTAGCAAGTGGTGTGCATGGCTGAATGACCTTATGCTAACAATATCGAATGAGGGTACAAGGCCGAAGTATAGTTTGAATGAGATGGGTATGCACACAGTCTTTTGGCTAAGTTGTGTCGAGTATCGCGCACCTAGACCTTCTGGTGCGAGCGAGTTACGAGCGAATTTAAATATCATTCGGACGAGAGTAAGTTACACTTATAGTGTGTATCGATAGAGACGTTCGACCAATGCTTAGCATGTTACTAGAGGAACGACTCGATTCTGAGTGGTATATGCCATAGCACTTATGCGATCAAGGTATCAAAATATTTGTGTGTCGATAATGATAGGCTCGATTCTGAGTGGTATATGCAATACCACTTAGCGATAGCTATGTCAAGTAGTTTAGTGACTTGCGACAGATTGCATGAAGATGATTTTGTCGACGGTAATAAGTTTGTCCTCAACGAACGGAATAGTGCCAAGACTCGAGTGGGAGTGACTCGATAAAAGTCGATGCAAGTATGCTTCGATAAAT
Source organism: Iris pallida (assembly GCA_029216955.1). NCBI lineage: Eukaryota > Viridiplantae > Streptophyta > Magnoliopsida > Asparagales > Iridaceae > Iris > Iris pallida. The sequence goes on along the minus strand of JANAVB010041814.1, from coordinate 162,854 downwards.
TGAGTTAAACGATCAGACGCAGACTCGCATCATTAAATGATGAGTCGAACGAGAATTCGTGAGTGAAAAATGAATGATTTGCTAAGAATCGCAAAAGAATTTTTATTAAGAAAATAGTTAAAGCGGACAAATTCGAGTTGAGTTAGCACGAAGACTTGTTCGGAACGAGTCAATTAAATACGAAGAGTCGTGCGAACGAATTTGAGTTAGCGCAAAAAGTCGATAGCATGATTTTTAAGTATGATTTGAGAATACAAGAATGATATAAGAAATTAGGTGTCGCTCGATGAGGATAATTAGCTAAGTACCACTGAATGGATCTTGATGCGTGTGATACATAATTCGTATTCAAGTTCGGATGATAACTGTGATTGCAACGAATTGGAGTTTATAAGAAAGGAAGATGTTCAGGTTATGTACATCGACGATAGTATTGAGGCGTATCAAAGATGATATGTAATATCTCGGAGATACTCTAATTGAATGAACAAAATTATGTTGAGTTTTATTGTTGGATGAATATGATACAAGTTAAGTTGATGTCAGTTCAGGTAAAAATGAAAGTGACTTGATCGTTTCAAAGATAACCACAATGTTGACGTTCTTGTCTTGTGCGAGCGAACTCTAGCCTCGCACATGCGACATGCCGGATTAGGGCGACCATTCTGCGTGAGCACTGGTATGGAAATTCATGCCTAGTAGGGATGGTCGAACTTGCAGGGCGTGGCAAATTGAATTTGACTTGTGGTTTGATGCGAAGGTGAATTTGAGGATTGTTGTAATGACATAGAGTACGTCGAATATTGCTCGTGTGTAGATAGACTCGTACCCAAGGTAAATAAATATTGCTCGATTAGCGATATTGTTAACGGTAGTTCATGAGTGATTCGAATAGTAATGGCGCATCAGTTGCGCAGGTAGGCAAAAGTATTTTAAATTAAAAAATTATGTTGGATTGGGTAAAGTCTAATAAGAATCATCGAAAAATTAATTTGGCTCCGAAATAGGATATAGCATGGTTCGTTTTAACTGTCCCTCATTGATGATCTTTAATTATCGGGTGTAGCTTCGGAGCAGCTGACCCTAGAAGACTTGATCTCCAATCAAAGTAAATGTCGGAGACCGAGGATGACCCTAATGAAGTGACATGCGAAATTGCGTCGAGGATAAAATAATGATGTAGTGCATGTTAAGGATAAGTCTAGGCGGTCAAAAATGTATTTTAAGATTTGATGAAACACTCATGGGCTTGATTGATAGAGATAGACTTTGATGATTGATCAAACTGGTGCTCGAATAGTTTGCTAGTCTACGATCGAATAGATGTTGATGAACGTAGTTAGCGTATCAATGCAGATTGGCCATTACGATAATCGTGTTGTGTACGAAAGCAAGAATAAGGGGACAACTCTAGAGATGCTGTCATGGAGCTAGACTCATGTAAATGTTAGACTTGCATACGCTTAGCAAACGATCGATGTTGTGAAATGAACTAGTTGGGATTGCCCTTGGGTAAAAGGATTCGTACTCGATCGAGAATCGGAGATAAAAGCATCGTAAGAGAGCTTGTGTCAAAGGGATTGTTGCCTTTGAGCATCGCAATACAAGTTGACCTCTTGAGTCGTAAGAATTAAGCATGGTGTCCGAATAAGTTACCTAGCGGGGTAGCCCTAGACGTGATTTATGGATGGTCTTGAGAACATAAAGAGTTGCAAATCCGAAAACATATGGTCGTAACAATACTTGGGCATGTTGAACTTAGTTCATGCCATTGAGATGGGACTTCAAGATTTGTTGCGATCAGAAGCGCGACGGCTTGATGGTCAATACAAAACCTATGAAATGAGATATACGATGTTTGTATCGTATCGTGTGTCGTAAATTTTGTTGGATGATCATGTATGCATCGAATATGCATGCGATAGAATTTCGAGAACAACTAGTAAAGACCAAGTCCGATCGAGAGTACGAGATGACAAGTAATTGAAGATAAGAAATTACCTATTAGCTTTGTCCCAATATCCTACAACTGAGATTGGCTAAAATGCATATATTGGTGGAACGCCTAAAATATGTATACGATCTAAACTGAGTTGTATGATTCAAACGATAGTAGTACGAGATCATGAAACGATCTAGAGAAACACTTGGATTGAGTGTTGGTTTTGGTTCGAGGACGAACCTTATTTTGAGTGATATATTATGTAATGCCCGCTCTGCATGGTGTATTACAATGACTCGTTGACTCAAAGAGTTGCATTGACCCGATGAAGTATCGATGCGAATCGATGCAAGTGTTAAGTTGGCCAGAGAGAAAGCATTGAGTCGGTTCGAAGATTCTAAGAATCGAATCGATGCAACGCACAAGTCCGATTCAATCAAATATTGATTTTAGTTGCTTCTGTGTGCATGCTACGCTTTTACGCTGATTTATAAGAGGTTGGTATTTTGCCTTATTCGCAATAGTGTCTGCGAAACCAAAATATTGCCATGCAACGAACTAAGGCAAAGTCAATGGACTTGGCCCTTCAGAAAGAATCGAGACTTAGACTTTCAAAGGCGTGCTCGAAGTCTCGCTCAGCCGATGTGATCATCGCTAAGGTGGATGGCTCCGATGAACCTATCTTTTCTTAGCCTAGACACAAAATAATACGGACAATGTTGCTAAATCGCTAGGTGTAACCCCTTGCATGCTAATAATGGAACTCAACGCACCTAGCTAAGAGAATATATCCTTCTTATATGCTTGTGTAGAACATAGAAATAAACTTGGGAATTTACTTGAATCATCGCACCGAACTCCACGCTCGTGCTAAGGCACAACTTACGTTTTAAGTACCTTATGGGCTCAAGTATGGAATGAAACAATGAGCACAACTTGAGGCAAGAAACAATGAATGGTTTACTGAATTAAGGCATGAAGACTATCAAAATAGTCATTCCGAGCAAAGTAAAAACATCGAAAGGCTTCGAGACCGTTTGTCGCCAAGGTAGTTCCCGTACCGGGAGCTGCATAATGAATGAATGAACGAACAATAAATAAAAGAAGAACAAATAAAAGATAAACGAATGAATGAATGAAAGAAAAGAAGAACTCGGACGATCAGAAGCTGGGTGTACCAGGGATCATGTCAAAAATAAGTAAATAAAAAAAGAAGGAGAAAAGATGATTAGCAAAGGTATAAGGGACATGCTACGGAGCTCACTACCTGCGCTGCACGGATATCACTGCCAACCTAGTCAATAATCTATTATGGCTCAAAGAGCCTGGCTCAAGAGCCGATAAGATAAAGAAATGAAAAGAGATTACGAAATGGTTGAATACAACTCGTGCACGAGGAAAGAGAAAGAAGGATTCCTTGGATGATCAGAAGCTGGGTGACTAGGGATCGTGCCTGCCTAGGAGGAATCATGTCTTACAGGCGACTTGGGTGGGGGCTCGGTCAGCTCAAGTGATGTAATACCGGTATATGTAGCCTATCAGGGTGTACCAACCATCACCGTCTGATAGATACTACGAATACCATATTCAGGATGTCTAAATGGCTTATATTACCAGCGACTGATGCATATAAATTAAGTGGACTCGCTGGTGGCAATCCACATGCGAGTCCTTGCATTGAGACAAGTAATCTAAGTAAGCTAAACAGCTGAATGAACATTTGAATGAAACTTGAGTACTTCACCCAAGGCAGAAATGCATTGATGATACTCGTATTGAATATGCAAATTTGTCATGTCTTTACTTATAAATTTTGGCTAACTTGATTTACCTTGGACATAGAAGATCATACGGTAAGTATGACAAGTTGCGTATGTTATTTCTATGCGACACTTGATGCCCGTAACACGTGATAGGTTTCGTAATATATGCCATGAAACTGATACTAAGGCAAGATTAGAAAAACAATCAATTGATAGATGATACACGAAAGTAAATTAAAATTAAACGTGTTCGGTAATGATAGTGAGCAGGCGAGCTAGCCTCCCTACCAGTGCATGTAATGTACTGATAACTACGTAGTCTGCTTGCAGGATGCAGGAGAACCTCATATGGTACAGAGACTTCCCTCGAATGTGCTAAGGCACGAAGCTAACTCTGGAGCCTTGGAGCATTGCAAAGGAGCTTAAGCATCGTATATAGGACATAATGTATCAGAACATCGCTATGTATCATTCCATCTTGTAAGCCGCTTGGCATGCCTTTTATGTTTCGAGGGAGAGAGAGCTTGAGCGATTTGTAATCAAGGCTTTGCGCTGCTTGTAGCACTTCTTGAATACCAATAAAGAGTTTTGGATTTACTTTTATGTTCAATTACTTTTGCCGCAATAGGGACACTCTGTGCGACTCTGTGGCCTAGCTTAAATTGACCGTTTCTGGACTTAGCCTTGTATGAGCGTAACCTAAGCTCGTACGGCATCACACCTTAGTGAGGATGATCGCTCCTCCTACAGCGGGGCGTGACAGAAGAGATCATAGAACTCTTTTTATATTTGTTCGGTACCCAGTCGCCTAAATTCTATCTTCCACCGGTGGTGAACTTTAACCTCTAGTAGTAAGTTTGTTGCTGTCATCCACATGTTTGCTGGCAACTGTAACACCTTCATTAGCTTCTCTGTGCTGATAATCATGCTAAAACCTCTAGTGGTCCCTCATTACCATTAGAAGACTTGGGCTTCAACTCGATGAAGTTTTTGATGGGGCCCTCATAGGGTTTTGTTGTTGGTGCTGGTACCAGGGACAGAGGTCGAAGTGGAGGTCTAGATAGTGAGACCATCATGCTCTGTCTATTGCTACTGAGCCTATATCATCGAGTACATTAACTGGGTAGTGGGGTCTCCACCAACCGGTTGCAGAGGCATCTGCGGTTCGGACTGAGGTAGAAACTGCTGAAGGAACGGTAGAGGAGGTGGTGGTACATTTCCACTAGAGGTACAATAGTAGTCTGCCCAGTCTAACCGACAGATGGTACTTAGCCCTGAGTATTCTTCTGTACTATCGATGGGGTCATTGTAGTCTATTGTTGTCCTTGCTGATATGAGGTAACCAGTCTGGTGGAACATGTTCCTCTTAAGTTGCTGAATCACCAGATGTTTAGCAAGGGTGGAAACTCATCTACTTTAAAGGTGCATTTTACTGGCTCGAAGGTAAGGATACGTTAGAACAGATACAAGCAAGAGGCAATTCAAGCAATCAAATGAGCTTTCAAAAATTTGAAGTCAAAGGATGTAAATAGACAAAAGTTGTGGATGAGATACTATTTCCTAATCCTATATGCAGGCTTGTTTAGTATAGTGATGTAACCAAACAATACTTTCGTTGACCTGTGTGGGCTACCACAAAAATATGTAACGTCCCAATCCAAATATACGTAGGACTAGGCATACGGAACATGCCAGCTGCATGCATACAAAAAATACTCAAATATATAGAATCCTCGTACACACACATAAGCTATAATTAACTATCCACAGGTAGTCATTGATATCTATATCTCATCCATATAACTCAATTTAAAGGCAGTAGTCTAGATAAATAAATAAAAGAGTCAAAAGATAATGTAGCCGAGTGGAGACAAATACATTACCAAACAGCTATAAAAATAGTCTGAGATAACTGGAGTCCGATCTCCTAACATAAATAAATAAAGAAAAAGTATCCACTAAAATATAGTAATATTATATCCACTAAGCAAAGATAAATAGATTGAGACTTTTTCGACTGAGAATGATGGATCCTGTGTAGAGCCGTACTTCTGAGAAAATTCCTGGTTGTCTAAGTCTGGATAGACCACTAGGTCCTCAGAGGGGATGTAATAAGATACATAAAAACATGCCATATAAAGTATGTATTATATGTAAAAAGAATGGATGCAATAAGGTGCCTAACCAATCTACTGTGAATATGTAGTTAAGAACAAGCCTCCAACGGATAGATACTCTTACTGTAATGGAATTGGCACAGCCCCCTCTCTGGGCATCATGGACCTCAAAGCATGACATTCTTTAAACATTAGAGGCCAGTAGGAACAGTAAAGAGGGTAGTCATGCCCGTATCTCCAGCGGAGCTTCTAGTTACAAAAGGACAGTTCATTCTTGGCCTATATGTTACGGAACTGTTCTTCTAACCCCATGTCTATCTATGTCATCTCTATGACACATAAAACGCAAATAACTGCCAAGTCTACTAAACACACAACTCCTATTTGCAGTTATCATATCCATCGTGCGTCTCATACATATTGGTGGCTAGCCGACTATGCAAGTCCGTGTCCTACATGTGACTCAAAACTCATGGAATCTCAAGTGTCAAGGCCATAAGAGATATACCAATATCTCACATCAATGGGGTGGTCATCTAGAACTAAGCCATCGTGCATAAAAATAAAGAAAGGCAATAAAAATGACTAATGTAGTCGCCCGCATCCCAAGTAGGACTTGGACGCACAGGTTGATAGAAACAAATAGACATAAATATATAAAAGAAAATAATATGATAAAATAACTATAATTAAAAAAAAATAGTGGCAAGGTATCTTGCTTGTAGGTGGTATGTACAAAAAGACTATGTCCAGTAACTCAACTCGTTAGAATCAAAAAGTAGTGAAAGTCAACTTTCGCAAACGTCCTCGAATGCTGAAATAAATATCACGAACATTTTCGACATAAGAAAATGTCTAAGATCGCCTACCCATAACTCTAATTCTGGACACATGGGCAAAATCATAATTTCAGGCAAAATTGGTGTCCGTCGTTGGTCCCGCTTTGTACCGAAAAGAGTGCTAATAGCTATGATCTCTAAAGTCCTCAAGTTATATGTCTACGGTCTGGTTTGACGTTACGAACTCAACTGTATGTCCAAATTTGTATTCCGGTGAGTCGATCGTAATTTTGCCCGTTGGATCGGGTCGTAGGTTCGCCAAAATAGCGTTCCGGTCGACATTACCAGAATCGGACCAAACTTGGCTGACAGGACCCAAACATTATACGCATCGAATGGAGCAAGTTTTGTCTCGAGGTAACAAATCTGCACGAAGTTATGGACTAGTTTAGAAAAGTGCCGATACGGGGTATCTCGATCGATACGCCTCGATTTCGTCGTGCACACACAACCAAATCGAGTTCCTTCGAATACCATACATCGACGAAATCGATACGCACCTTTTGATGCTTTTGGTTCACGACCACGTCCCCTAATTTGTCGGCACAAATGCTGTATAGGTGAAATTTTTCTGAAATCTACAGTTGAAAAACTTTTTTTTAATTTTTGAAAACTATTTTCTTGATGCACAGGGGTCAAATCAAAAAATACAAAAGGTTTGCGAAGCCCTATAGGTTGTCTCAAACTGTGTTTAGTTAGTTTTGGGAAATTCTAAATATTCAGCCCAAAATCTGTCTTCCAAATAGGTCTTTTGGGAGGGTTCCAAACTATTTTTAAACAATTTTTCGTAGATGTTTACTTCAATTTTTCGGGAATTCAAGGCTAATATTTTTAATTCTATTTGAAGGTTACGCTGATGGTTAACTAGGCTAATATTTAATAGATCAAAATTCCATATTACAATGAGAGAGAAATCATTTTCAAAGTTGTGTAGCTCGTTGTTGGCTGTAACGGAGCACTATTCTGGTTCTTGGTCGTTCAGTGGTCGTCGCCGATTTACGGTGGCTTTCGGCGGTGCACGGTAGTCAGACAGGCGGTTGGGGTGTTCGCCTAGGTTAGGTGTTTCTCCGGGGTCATCGGGTGAGTCCACAGGAACATTTTAAAGGATTAAAATACTTCGAAACCAATATCGGTTTCATATCCAAGTTTAAAAACCTGATTGTAATCGAATTTAAATTCGATTTGATTTGGGTTTCATGTAATCCAATAGAGATACTTCCTTATCGGGTTGGCTGGGGTTGAAGATCTTGAGAGATATCGAATATCATGCGAGATATTCAGCTGGGTTTTTTCCTTTTTTTGTTTTATAAATAACAAAATAATTTCTAACATGAATTCGAAAATTTTAAAAAATAGTAAAATAATTTTTCTTCTAAACTAAAATTATTCTTGTGACAGTTCCCCATTATATAATATGTAGGAGATATTTTCTATTGAAGATTAATAATAAAAATCTTAAACATACTTTTCTATGCCTAATTCTTCTAAATCTATAATAAATAATACCTAAATAATATTTAATAAAAATTAATAAAAATTTTAGAAAAATTAGGGGTTTACAAGGAACAAGCTCTTCTTGTAAATAACTTCAAGAAATTCTTGAGGTTTGAGAAATCAAACCAAAAGAGAAAAAAAATATTTGCTATGGATGCAAGAAGACAGGGCACATCAACAAAGATTATCCAATGGCCAAGAAGACAAGTCGCTACTAAAGATCAAAAAGAAAGTCTTTCATCATGAAACTATGCAAAAACAAGTATCCGCCATAAAAGCGAGGCTAGTGACACAAAAGAAGAGGAAAGATGTAAAAATTTAGCAAATGTCTATTTGATGGCATTCGATTAGGTAACAACCAATCCTCTGTATGATGACTTTACTTTTGATAAACTTTCTGATGCATTTAGTGACTTATTAGATGACCACAAGAAAGTATTGGACAAATATAAGTAGTCTCGAAAAAAGATAAAAGCTTACACGACTAAAGTTGAAAGGTTGTCATCCTATTGAGAGATACACATAAATTGTTGGTATAGCCCTGGTCGAACCGATTTCGATAATTGAATTAAAACTCTGACTTTGATATGGAAAGAAAGAAGATCGCAGCATATTTTGTCAAAGTAATTTTTTACTTTATTCTGTATTTTCTTTTTATTGAGTCTAGAAAATTGTGAGTAGGGATCACTAGCTACTTTGAAGACTTTCCTCACAAAATGCTTATTCCTGATCCAAAACAAAACCTAATCCTTTGATTATCCAAAAACTCCACAAAAACCAAAAATTACCTAGAAATTCTCTATCGAACTCGAGCCGAGTTCTGTCCGAACTTGGTCTGCTCAAACTGCTACTAGTCAGCAGTAAATACCTATTCTTATGGATCTGCAACGTTCAAGATCATGAACGTTAATCCTACCTAGTTCTGTCTGAACTCTGCCTCAAAAATTCTTATAAATAAAGAAGAATTTGTCATTTCTAATCACTCATTCATTCTTCATCTTCTCTATCTATTCTAAAGCCTTTCTATCAAAAGTTTAATCTTCATATTTTCAAGACAACTCATGTTCCTCTAAATGTCGGTATTTTTCGATTAGGAGTATTCGAGTTGTACAAGCTTGGAGTATAAAAGCTTTATTCAAATGGTGTTAAAGTTTGATTGTGGGCTTTGGATAAAAATACGATGGTATTGAAGTTGGCGAGTTCTTCGCAGTAAAGCACGCGGTGTAACCTCTATTTACAATTGTGAAATTAATAGTAGGCAAGAGTTCTTGCGATTGGACTAGTCCTCTCGGAGGAAACTAGTATAAAACTTGGTGTTTGTGTATTGTTTTTTGCCTCCATTTACTTATTACTTTATTATTGCATTTAAGCTTTATATATTTGGCTTTACCTGCTTAGTTTTAATTCGGGAATATTTTTCCATTGTACTCTATTCACCCCCCTAGAGGTGCCATGACCCTATAATTGGTATCAGAGCACGATTTCTCTCGAGTTGGATTTAATCTTCTTGAGATATGGCATTATTATACACACAAGCAACGGGGAAGGCCAATCTTCAAATAGACCACCCCTATTTGAAGGCACAAATTACATGTATTGGAAGACATGCAAGAGCTTTTACTTCAAGTCTCTTGATTTCGATTTATGGTCTATTGTCATTAATGGTTACAAGAAACTACTACCTATTGTGGTAGAGTGAATTAGTCGAAAAACTATACGACAAATATACCGACAATAAAAAGAAACAAGCGAGTCTTAATAGAAAATCTATTAATGCTTTATTATGTGCAATAGATAGAACTGAATTTAATAGAGTATCAACATGTGTCACGTCTCACGAGGTTTGGAAACTTTGAGGTAACTCATGAAGGCACTTCACAAGTGAAGGAGGCCAAAATCTACGACTAATACAAGAGTATGAGGCCTAAATGAAGCCTAATAAGACTATTACAAATATGTTTACTCAATTTTAGATATTGTTAACACTTTATCTTTCCTTGGAAAAGAATACATCAATCATGAGAAGATTAGAAAGGTACTTCGCGGGCTGACAAAGAACTAGAATCCCAAAGTGATGACCATTATTGAAGAAATGATCTCACAATAATAACTCTTGAAACTCACATAAGAAAGCTTATGACACATTTGCTAGACCTTAAGGATTTCGAAGAGCCATCACCAAAAGAAGGCTATTGCATTCAAAGCTCACCATATGACAGCCTCTGATGACGAGAGTGAATCTGATAGCTCAGACAATGAGCAGACGACCCTCATGATAAGGAACTTCAGAAGATTCCTTAAGTATGAGAAGACAAACAAAAAGAAAAAAGATTCCAGAGACGATGAAGAACCAATGCTACTGTTGTGAGAAGATAGGTCACATCAAGAAAGACTATCCTGTTGTAAGAAAGGAAAGTAGGTATGATCAGTCAAGACAGAGAAGGACTTCGAAAAAGAATTATGCAGACACTAGTATCTGGTATAAAAGCGAGGCTAGTGACTCTGAAGACGAAAAAATACCTCGCAACACAGCAAATCTCTGCTTTATGGCTACAAATGATACGGTAATATCGAATCCTCTCTATGAGGAATTTATATTTGATGAATTGTCTGATGCCTTCACTGATCTGCGAGAAGATCAGAAGAAAATGATGGATTTGTACAAAAGCGCTAAGAAAGAGCTAAAATTTGTACAATCTAAGTTTTCTAAGCAATTTCATATGCTAGAAGACAGTAGAAACTCTTCTAGTAACACGAATAAGGTTACTTCTTTAAAGCTGAATTTCATGACACTTTCAAAAAACTTGAGAAAGCTAATCGAGAAAATGTAAAACTCAACGATCTCTATGAGCTGAAGAAAAAAAAGTATAGTATGGTAGTCAGAGGTTAGATGCACTCACGGCCAAGTACAATGAAGCCTGTGACGTCTCTAAAAAGTTAGAGATTAAGCTGGGTAAGCAGGTTGTCAAATATGTAGCTCAAGTGAACACAAGTTACAAGGCTAAGCACAAACACAACATGGCCAACGCTGCTAGAACTGTTAGAAGTCATGCATTTGTGTATACTTTTTAACATAAAAACCACACACATATTCAAAAACACATACATGATCTTTGAACTCCACCTAGCACTATCACTTCAGTTATATATCATTATTATGGGATAAAAGGAACGTATGACATCAATGCAAGATTAGGAAGCTTGTTGATATGCATGTATATATCCAAAAGCTAACAAATTAGGACCCTCAAGAAAGTGGGTACCAAAGGTTACATCTTCAACTTGTGTTGTAGGTGGACCTTTCTCCTCCCTCTAGAAGTAAATGGATCCTCGATAGTGGTTGCTCCAGGCATATTACAGGTGACAAAACATTGTTTGCAACACTATCGATGAAGAAAGAAGGCTATGTCTCCTTTGAAAATAACTTGAAAGAGCATATAATCAGAATTGGTGACATAGGTACTTCTCCCTCACCTACTGTTAAAAATGTATGTTTAGCAACATATTAAAACATAACCTGTTAAGTATTAGTCAATTGACTTATCATGCTTATGGAATTAATTTTGTTAAGAATAAATGTTTTGTCTATGATAAAATTTTTGGAACAACTCTAGCTCTTTGAAGGAATAAGATAGGATTCATATATATATATATATATTATATCTGTCAAAAAATACTAACAATACAAGAAAGTGTCTACTTATATCCCAAGACGAAAGCTGGGTATGGCATATGCGTCTTGGATATGAAAACATGGACACTATTGCAAGATTGTCCACAAAGAAACTGGAAAGAGGCTTATCCGATATTACTTTCAAAAAAGATATCGTATGTGTCGAATATAAAAGAAAAAGGCATCTAGATCATCTTTCAAATCTACAGACGTTGTAAGTGCGTACCTCTAGACTACTATAATTATTATATATGGATTTCTTTGGACCAAGTAGAGTCGCCAGTCTTGGCAGTAAATTTATGCTTTCGTAATAGTCGATGACTATTCACGATATACTTGGGTTTACTTTCTTGCAAATAAAAGTGAGACCTTTTTTGAATTTGTATCTTTCTGTAAAAGGTATAAAATGAGAAAGTATTCATGATTACTCGTATTCGAAGTGATCATGGAGGAAAATTTAATAACCATGAATTTAAAACTTTTTATGACTCAAATGGTTTATCACATGAATTCTCTTGCCCTAGAACTCCTCAACACATTGGCGTTGTGGAGAGGAAGAATAGAACTCTTGGCGATATGGCCAGAGTTATGCTAAACCAGCATAATCTTCTATAGTATTTTGGGCTGAAGCTGTTTATACAGCATGCCATATTTTAAATAGAGTTCTTATTAGACCAATATCCAGTAAAACTCTCACTAGCAAAATATAATGAATTAGTGACTTTTTTGCGACGTAGGTTAAAGACGTCGCTAAATTAAGGAATTGAGCGACTTCATATAACAACGTCGCTATACGTCGGTTTTGGCGATGAATAGTACTCTTAGCGACTGATTTTAGTTAATGTAGAAGCTCAAAAATAATTAGGCATCACTCATAAAATGGTGCCAGGATTCAAAAAGGCGCTGGTCATTTAGTTGCGCTAAGACTATGGTGACACCGACTATTAGGGTGCACGGGCACCACGTGATAAAAAATTTTGAGAAGCTGGAGTACTTGTCATGATTATTGACAACCCGTCAGAAAATCCCTTCGAATACCGAGCAACACGACACTCGAGAAGACCGTGTCAGCCTTTGTAATAAATGTTGACAGTTAGCTCACACCAATTATCATTTGGCCGAGGTAATTATTGATCACAAAACTGCCAGAAAGGGGTGCCAATTATCAAGTTGTGCCTTGTGCCATCTATCAAGTGGGCACCACTTAGTCAATTTTTATCCAGAAGTCGGATAACATGGCACGCATGCCACTAATCTCGAAGAACGTGTCCACTATATTGCCCATGACCATGCGCATCTCTCTCACAAAATGCCATGCGTCCCTAGCAGTTCAAGTAACGTTCACGCAAATGAGTGAATGGCGCACCAAATGCAGCGCCGCCACTCAGGATAACTGACTGATAGTTATTTCAAAACTCTATAAATAGAGTTCCAAATCAGTTCTACGGTACTAATGATCATAATCTTCTGACAAGGTGCTGCTGCATTCTCCAGAGGCTCGTGTCTTCATTATCACATCGTCCAAGGAATAAAGTGATCATCTTCAGATCAAATTCCTACAGTTGTACTTCTCTAGAATAAAATTGTACTCTTGTACTTTCTTTTTCTTAGTTTGTAAACTTGTTTTGTAAAACTTTTGTTCTCGCAAACAAAATGGTTGACTCTGTGGGGATGACTTTTTCCTCTGACGAGAAGGTGACAACTCATTGTGATATTACATCAATCGACAAGAAGCAGAAGATCTTGGTCATTTAGGTCGACAAAACCTACGAAGCCATAATTGGCACTAGGGATGCAAGGCGGCTATTGTTTCTGCCAAGAACAAGGCGTGCACTATCTGGACTCCTAAGTCTTCCAGAGCACCAATTATAGCTTCTACACAGACTATGCCAACTGCTACCATGGCGCAGAACAAAGGGAAATGCCCTTTGGCTACTCCATCATCCTCCACAGTTCTGAACTTAGTGGAGAACTTATCCATTTCTGCTCCTGTGTAGAACAAAGAAAGCACCCTTTGGCCTTTTCTCATTCTTTCCGTCCTGGACATGTAGAAAATACTCATGATTGTGCCCTTGCGCCAATCACTGCACCAACTGCTGCCTTAGCATAGAACAAAAGGAAATGCCCTTTGCTACTCCCTCTTCCTCCCTAGTTCTGAACATGGTAGCGAATCTATCCATTTTTGCTCCTACGCAGAACAAAGAAAAGTACCCTTTGGCATTTCTTCATTTTTCTCCGGTCTTAGACTTGGTGGAACACTCCTGATTGCACCCTTGCGCCAATCACTACTCACGAACCCTTTTGGGTAGAAGTTGTGCTTCTCTTGACAGAGATAATCAAGTCAATGGTAAGAAAGTAAATTATGCCCAAAATCGACTTCCTGTTACTCATTTGCGCCATGCCAAGCGCGCTGAAATAGGTTGCAGGGCAATAGGGCATTCTGCCTCTCCTAAGCGCTAATTAAACCCAAATCAGGATATGCTAACTCTGTGTATATCAAGATTTAAACTGGGAAAGTTGATGGTGTCCGTACAGACACACAAGAAGTACACCACTTTAACATGTGGACCTATCTTAACAGACGCAAATCAGAGTCATCTTCATCAAACCACAAGGCGTGCCAATGGCAGTCTGTGCCAGTTACTGATCTGCATAAAGGGAAGACTTCTAAAGTCAAAGACACTCTCACTATGCCAATCAACTCAGCACTTCTTTATACACTCAAAGACAGGGCATCTCAAGAAAAGGAACCATGTTCCTAATGTTATCCATGAGTATGTACCTTCTTTTTCTTCTTATCCTGTTAATGTGACCAATCTCTGCGAGATTCTTGTACAAAGCAGAAGATCGCAGTTCCATCTCATGTATTTCTGAATCCACCTACGGAGCGTCTTTGTAACCATGAGATAGTGATTAAGTGTTGTTGTCAGGCAGCAAAATGGTCCATCTTCGACCGTTTGAACTACCCTCAATCTCCTAAAATAATCATAGTAGTGGACAGAGATTTATCCTCTACAACCACCATGCAAGGAACTCCAGTATGCTTCTTCCCATGAGACTCAAGTACAATATTGTTACAAATCAGCTAGACAAACCATCTTCGATCGCATGAATTACAATCATTCTTCTGACTTACAACGTCATCCTAAAAGTAACCTTGGTCGATGATGATGAGTTACTGTTTGCTTCAATCAATATGATGTCTCACATTACTTGGGGTGAAAGCATCCAAGATACAATATATCCCGTAATCCCAGCCAACAATACCTGGATCGGATCCGTGGTTCCGGCGAAGGAGTCTCCCAGAATACAAGATCAAGAGGCTGAAAAGGAATCTTTCCACTCCTTATCTCGAGAGGGGCCTTCCCCAAAGAGATTCCAGATTCTGACCAAGAATCTGTCGGTCAAAAGAATCTTCTAGATTTCGACCAAGACTCAATCGATCAAAAGAATCTTTATGACTCTGACCGATATTCAATCGGTCAAAGGAATCCTTCTATCCCTTATCCTGGGGGTAGTGCCCTATATGACTTTGATGCTGATAGTAAAATCTCTGAGCGGACTATCTTTTCAACTAGTTCTTATCTCTAGCCAGAGAAGTGACCGGCTATGTCACTAATAGGAATAAGATGCATCCAGCTCTGGCAGTCAGGGGCAAAGGATCGCCTCTTTAGAGGCTAGCTTGAAAAATATGGCTGAGATGATGGTAAGCATGCATGCTGTGATCGTAGCACAATATACTGTTCCATCGGTTGTGAATCTAATTCCAACCCAAGAACAAATAGCATCATCAACTCCTACCTACACTGGTTTGGGGGTACAGCCTCCTCACAATGCTACCATACCAACTCTAAGTCTTTCTAGTGCTGGGGGCAGTGCTTATCATGCAGTTTTGCCTCCTGACACATCGAATCAGTCAACTGCTCCCCAAGCATCAGGTACACCAATGAGACAGTGAAGCTTTTTGTAAACAGTTCGAATCTTTTAAGCAGAATGATGGCTTACAGATGCTTAGGATCAAACAACCTTACCCCCATAGAGTGGAAGAAAGTCCCGTTCCTACCTAAGTACAAGCCACTTAGCATTATGCTGTTTTACAGCAGTTCATCTCCAAGTCAATACCTCAATCACTTTGAGGTAATGATTGATCAACTTCAGCGAAATGATGCTCTACTTACTAGAGCATTTGTCGGATGCTTAGCAGGTGCAGCTTACGACTGGTATCGCAGCTTGCCAGACGGTTGCATAACTTTCTTTGTAGGGTTCGGCAAATGTTCCTAGAAAGGTTTTATGAGGGAATAAATGACATGATCACGTCGGCCCTCATCAAAATCAATCAACAGCCTAATGAAACTGTTGAACATTTTATTGAGAGCTTTCGACAAGAGGCACTCAAAATGCCTCTAGGAACTCTAGATGCTATGACTATAAATACATACAAATCAAACTTATTACCTATAGTCAGCATGTGGACTGGATCTACCCAATACCAAGACTGGCCTTCCTTCATAGTAAGTGCCAGAGTGGCCGAAGACAGTGCTGACAAGTTCAAAGAATTAGGCATCCAGATGCCTAATCTCGAAAAAGAGGAACATTCCAACAGTAGTGGCTGTCAGAACAATCACAACGGTAAAGAAGCTTTGGCCATCAATGTTAAAGGTGAAGAAGCTTTAGCCATCAACCTAAAAGACAAAGAAGTTTTAGCTGTCAATGTGGGTCAATCAATAACTACCACGATGGTACCGCCACAGAGAGCACAACATCCGAAAGAGGGGTTTTTCTTCGATGATGATGACATCATGAGTATCTTCGATTTTCTAATCAAGAGAAATAAACTTCAACTGTCCGAAGCAAAAAGGCCAGATGAAGTAGGTAAAATTAACCATCCTAAATACTGTATCTACCACAGGTTTAGAGGACATCCAACCAGGAAATGCTACGTGCTAAAAGAAAAGATTTACGAGCTGATTAATGCTGGCATAATTACTCTTCAGCAGGATGAGAAGACGGTGACTGCCAACGTCATTTCTCTACAAATTGGCAAATTTCTGGCTCAACTTGTGCAGGATGGCGTCGTCCCATTCTGAAAGCTACCTTGAAGATCGTCAACCTTCTACCAGCACAAAGTGACGATCTTGTCCCTTTGTCAACAGACAATGGAGAAATTATGTGGATCCATCCCGACTTGGTTGCCGACTTTGAGATGCCTGCTTCGTCCTCGAAGTCCAGATAGACAACTAAATATAAATCATGCCACATGACTTCATTAGGTGGTCATCATCTACCTCTGAATGCTACCTTCATCCAGGTAGATGATTCACCTCCCTTTCCTGAGACAACAATACCGAAGCCGGAAGTCAACTATCGGCCGACGTTCCATCTATAGAGCCAGCATTCCTGCGAGTTGATGACCAAGATGGGATATGATCTACAGAAAGCCCCCGGCTTAAATCATGGGAAAGGGTCTCCTATACCTTTCTCTCTCTCTCCGTCTACAACACAATCAATCTCGTATTGGCTTAGGATTCTAGACAGACCTTTCATCTTATCAAAAGAAATCTTCCAAAAGCAAGGCTTGGACGAAGGATTGTAATATGCTTTCCTTCACACCAGCTTCAGAAAAAGAAGCCCTGACCGGTACCAGATTTGGAAGACTCTACCTTAGAGTATCCAGAAGGTTAAGAGGTCCCTACTTCAAGCTCTGATGCCCCTCTATCTGCTTCTCTATTTGCTGTCAATGTTCCATCAGCTTCATCGCCCTAGTAGAACCGACTCCTCCCAAGCCAACAGCGGACGACAAAGGAAAAGAGCCAGTTTGCTTCGATAAAATATTGAAGAAAACTCTACCTCTTAGACTTAAGAGACCATATAACTTCGATATATTGGCTCAACTAGCCAAAACTCTGACGTGGTTATCATTCTTCGAGCTCTTGCGTCTCTTAAGGAAAACTCAGAAAACACTAAACGAAGCTTTAATGCAAGCTGACACTTGTCTAGCATACCTCAAGAAGCCAGACGAGGAACCTGTGGCATGTTTTTACAGTCATAGTGTGATGGAGTTGATTTCCAATATTACCTTCAGACAAGATGACTTACTTCTAGAAGATAATCGACAGGACCGACCTTTATACTATACAGGAAATGTCGATACAATGTAGGTTGATCGCATCCTGATTGATCTCGGATCTACACTTAGCACTATGCTGAAGACTTTACTATATGCCCTAAAAATCCTAGTGTATAATCTCTCTATAATAATCACGATTATCTTGGGATTCAATTTCGGAAGAAGTGAACCACTAGGAAAGATTCGTCTGAATGTTCAAATCGGTAATCTTCGCACACAAGTTACTTTTTATGTGATTGACTATCATGGCTCCTACAATACTTTGTTAGGGTGACCATGGCTCCATGAACATAACATCATGCCATCCACTCCCCATCAGTGCTTCAAATATGTTGATGACAATGAAGAAGTTAGGAAGGACGTGGCCGATCATAATCCCTTTTGGAGCGTCCGTACATACTGTGCTGACTCCATAATGTACAAAGAAGAGTTTATGAAGGTCGTACTAGCCATGGATACCGAAGAAGATCAAAAGGACACCCAGATAATGTTTTCGTAATTCCGATCAAAGGATGTACTTCTCGTCCTTCGTCTTCTTAGACGCTAACCATCCATCTTTCCTCTCATGTAAAGCATCTTTCTGCTGAAAAGATGGAGCAGAGGGAACTCACCTCTTCTGAGCCTCTTGTTAACGAACTTCGTCATAATAAGCTTTCTTCTTCTCATTCTCCTCCTCCGATTATCAATCTTAGCAAACTATCGGCTAAGATCAAGAGCCATATTATAAATGATGATATAAAAATTAATAAAGTAGCATCTTCTTTGCAGTATAATAATGTTATTTATTATATTCGATGTTATCTAGAAATCCTGATACGAGAGTCATTTACAATATGGCTCTTGATAACACCGTACCCTATACTAGTTCCTTCTCTAGAAATCCTGACACGCTAACCATCCATCCTTTCTCTCCAAGATGAAGTATCACTTGAACCTACATGAGAGTCATTCTTTCTGGTTCCTTCCTGGAAGAAAGATGAACATCCTATCCTCTTCAGCAAAGGATTGAATCAAAAGGCTACGTCCGATAGTAAGGCTAAAAATGACGATAATAGGCAACTTCAGCTACATCGTTATAGTCAACAATTAAAGAACATTATTCAAAAGATGTGTTATAATGTTAAAACCAGTCTCAATGGTTGTAGGGGAAGGAAAACTCCTATTTGTATCCATGCACCAAAAAGAAAGTCACTACAATACTACAGTAAAACCAAGCATAGGTTGGGCTATACCTAACCGGTCACGACCCAGACGCATCTGAATCTGACAGAGAAGAGCGATCTAATTCTTCTGACTCTGTTTCATAGGATTCTGACACCAGTATAGGACACATCCATCGAGTGACTCTATCTTTCAATATGGTGACCGTCGAGTTCTCTGAAGGCGATGATGATTTGTCAAAGATCCTGAATTAGATCCATAGGCATAAAGGATGGACAATCAATCGGAACTCTTCGAGCAATATGAGCCACCTACTGAAGATCAATTAGTTTAGGTCGATATCGAAAAAGAAGCTTCTCCAAGACCGATCTTCATCAGCAAAAGCCTCCCTAAAGTTGACAAACAAGAGCTAATTCAGCTTACTCGGGAATACATTGACGTATTCGCCTAGAGCTATGAAGACATGCCAGGATTAGATCATCAGATCGCTACTCACAGGCTCAATGTCTTACCAAATACAAGGACGGTCAAGCAACAACAATGTCTATTCCGACCTGACATAATGGATGCCATAGAAGTTGAAGTCAAGAAGCTCATCGCCTATGGCTTTGTCAGAGAAGAACAACATCCTGACTGGGTGGCTAATGTCATCCCAGTTATGAAAAAAACAGGAAAGGTCCGAGTCTGTATCGACTTCAGAGAACTCAATGAAGCATATCCCAAGGATGAGTTCCATCTTTCGATCACTGATTTCATGATCGATAACACATGCGGGTTTAAACGGGTATCTTTTATGGATGGATTCTCCGGATCCAATCAAATCAGGATGAACCTCGAAGATGAAAAACATACATCTTTCCATACTTCTCTAGGAGTCTACTGCTACACAGACATACCATTTGGTCTTAAAATGCTGGGGCAACCTATCAGTAGGCCATGAGCACCATCTTTCATGAATATTTACGGAAGACAGTCGAATGCTATGTCGACGATATTGCTATCAAAAGTCGTCTAAAGGAAGATCACATCCAAGACTTGAGAACTATCTTCGATCTAATGCGCCAGCATCAACTCAAAATAAATACCACAAAGATAATCCTAGGAGTCTCTAGTGTCAAATTTCTCATATTCGTTATTACCTTTAAGGGTATACACGTTGACCCCGAGAAAGTCAAAGTCGTTCAAAAGATGTGTCCTCCACGTAACCTAAAAGTGCTATGAGGATTCCAGGGATGGCATGCGTATATCAGGAGATTCATCTCAAATATCTCTGGATGCTGCAGACCGTTCACTCACCTAATGAAGAAAGGTGTGCCTTTCGTTTGGAATAAAGAATGCTAGCAAGCTTTTGAAGACATAAAGCGGTACTTGATGAACCCATCAGTCCTAGTGCCTCCAATTACAGGAATACCCTTCCTCATGTATGTTCGGACAATAGATCATTCCTTGGGTACCTTGCTAGCCCAGAAGAATAAAGATTGTCACGAACAAGCCATCTATTATCTCAGTCGCACAATGATCGGTGTTGAACAACGTATAGTCCGGTAAAAAAAGAATGTTTAGCCTTGATGTTTGCTGTTCAGAAAATGCGACATTATATCACGGGCCAAACTATTCATGTCATCTCCAGAGTCAACCCTATTTGCGTCTTGATAAAAAAATTCAGTACACTGAATTCCAGACTCGCTACATAGGCCATACTACTAGCACAGTATGATATGGTTTATGTTCCATAAATGTCTGTTAAGGGTCAAGCACTAGCTGAGTTCCTGGCTGCTAATCCAATCCCTAAGACATCTAAACTCTATGATAAGATTCTTGATGAAACTCTGGAATCCAACATGATTTCAGAAGAAATCCTTGCTTGGCAACTATTCTTTGACGGTGCATCTAGAATCGGATCTAAAGGCACTATAGTTGTTGGAGTCGGTATCGTTCTTGTATCTCTAGAAGGATTAGCCATTCAGAGAGTTTATTCTTCGGACGAGCCATGCTCCAATAACGTTGCTGAATATAATGTTCTACTCATCGGTCTCTAGTTAGCTAAATAGTTGGATATCGATTACCTCAAAGTATATGAAGATTCTAAATTGATCGTCAATCAGGTTAGGGGTATGTATGAAGTTCGGCATCAAGATCTCGTGCCATGTCATGAAGTAGCAATCAAACTGGCTATATCGTTCAAAGGTTTCTTTATTGAACATGTATGTCGAGCTTGCAATACAGAAGCTGATGCGCTTGCCAATGTAGTAGCAGTATTGGCGATCCTTGTAAAAACACAACAGATGATCGTCATCACCAATAGAGAGTTATTCTGCATCAAAAAAATTTGTGTCTGGAATCCAACAACTCAGCCAAGATCTGCTCTACGAGTGAAGACTGAAAGGCTCCTTTCATCGACTTTGTGGTACATAACATCCTATCTGAAGATCCGAAAGGAGAAACTACAATCCGTCGGCGATCGCTACTATTCTATTACAATCACATCACCAAAACACTCTATCGACGATCATTTGACGATATGCTTCTATGCTGTCTTGTCGGAGATAAAACAAAGTAGATATTATTTGAAGGTCATGATAGTGTCTGTGGTGCACATCAGCCAGACCTAAATTATAAGATCGAATTCGACGCATGGGATATTATTGGCCGACCATGGTATCGGATGCTATAGAGTATTCAAGAAAATGCCAACGATGTCAAATCCATACGGATTTCATTCATCAACCATCGAAATTTCTACATCCAATTGCAGCATCATGGCCCTTCGAAGCTTAGAGCATGGATGTCATTGGTCCTATTAATCCGCCTTTATCTAGAGGACATCGGTTTATCCTAGCTATAACCGATTACTTCTCTAAATGGGCCAAAGTTATACCTTTGACAGAAGTTAAGACAAGCAGCATCATCAACTTTATCAAACATTATATGATCGACAAATTTGGTGTTCCTCGATGAATTGTCCATCGCAATGGGCCACAATTCATCAGTTAGAAGTTCACCTGATTTTGTGATGACAATAGGATCAATAATGTTACTTATATAGCCTATAATCCTGCAGCTAATGGTTTGGCAGAAGCATTCAACAAAACAATCACCAAGCTTCTCAAAAAGTTTATTTTTGCCAACAAATACAACTGGAGCGAAAAACTTGGAGAATATCTATGGGCGTACCGTACTACTATATGCATCCCGACAGGTTGTAAACCATTCTCCTTGGTGTACGGATGTGAAGCTGTCCTACCGTTGGAAATTAAAATCCTTCACTAAGGATTGTAATTGCTAATGAACTCACAACAGAAAATAATGATCGACTTCGACTTCAGGAGCTTGAAGCACTTGACAAAAATGGCTATTAGCTCAACAACGTATCGAGCTATATCAAGCTCGTATCTCAAAAGCCTTCAACTGTAAAGTCAGAGTAAGAGCATTTCAAAAAGGTGAACTAGTCCTTACTGTCAGACGCCCTATGACTATGACAGACTTGAGCAAGGGCAAACCAAAATAGGAAGGTTCCTACATTGTAAGCAAAGTTTTCTTAAATGGAGCTTATCAACTGACAAGATGGACGGTCGAGTTGCTATGATGCCTATTAATGGCAAATTCCTGAAGAAATACCATGTTTGAAAATTTATACCATGTTTTCTAACAAATATTATACATGTTTCAAATCTTTGAATCCCCAGCGGAGTCTATCCAGAATGACAACATCACCTAGCACATCATTGCAAACATCATCTTTTGAAACCCAGTTGTTTTAAAAGATATCCTATTTTTGAGTTCAAGCTGGCTCAAGGATTATTAATAGATACACAAATTCATGTCCACATCACCGCTAAATACATCTATCTATATTAGTAACTTGTCATGTCCATATTACCTCTGATGATGTCATCTTCGAAGTGATAATATTACAAGTTATATTCTGTCATGTCTACATTACCCCTAAACAAATATAATTAGTATTGTTATTTTCAAGAGATATGTCATGTCCGGTACCTCTGAACATATTTCTTACTCCTATCTATTATTTGTGTCTTAAACAGATACGCAATAAGTAATAAGAGCCATAAAAAGATTATCAATTTTATTCCAGTGACATACAAAACATCAAATTTGTACATCAAATAAAATAGAACAAAAGTTGTCACAATCTGGATAGCTTCACTTGGAAGGCTTACTGCTGAGTTCAGTAATCATCCTCTTTCAGAGCATCAACCCTCTCAATTCTAGAGTCGAGTACCCTTTGTCCAGCTAAAGCTCTCCTAGATTCTAGATTAAAAGGTTGCAGGGATTTGACTCAGCATTCAATTTCTGCAGTCTCAGTTCAGAGGAACTTGTTGCCTTTTTAGATCGGCTAGACGGCTCTCGGCAACCTGATGCATTTCCAGGACTTCTTCTTCACATCTCTTGGCGGCTCTAAGTGTCTCGCGAAGTTGGGCCATCTCAGCTTCCAACACATGAAGACGAGTTTGGCATTCAGCCGCTTTCTTCTCCTTCTCTGAGGCTTCAGTCTTAAAAAGCTCAAAAAAGAAGTAGTCTTGAGAATGCTAGACTCGAACTCTATGGACCACATTAAAAAAATAGCCACAGAATCTTCTAAGACTGGTTGTCGTGCTATAGACTCACGAGCCATCGCCTCACACTCGGCATCTACAAGCCTCTGGATATTACCTCTGGCCAGATCTTGGTAGGATTTGATCGGCTCTTCGAGTGCATCAAGAATGTGTTCCAAGAAGCAACTCTATCCAAATCACCAAGATTGTGGATTGCATTGATGATAAAGGAGATAGTTGTCTTCGTTGACTCGTACAGGTGGCCTTTCTCCAAGACCATCTGAACCAAAGTTCCCAGGGTGACGAAGAAAGTAGTGGTATAAGTCTCGACGATGGCTTTGTTCATCGCCGATACACCAGGAGTTGATACTTCAGCTTGAATTCTTTCTTCTACTAAAGATGGAGGAATCACAGTCTATGCACCATGAGATCTTAGTGCTGTCATCATCGAGGAGCTTCCTTCTCCAGCCTGAGTCCCTATTTCTACAGGAGCCATTGATGAGCTGAGACTGAAAGCCGTAGAAGTCAACGGGGCTGCAAAGACAGTCCCTACAGGAGCCTCTACAATTAAAAAAGCATAATCGTTATATCATATCAAAGAACCAATGATAAATAAAAGTTAATAATTTACCTCAGCTCGGTGGCACATATGGGGTCTCATGAGGCATATATCAGTATGTATGAAGTCTCATTATGCTATTCTCGGACACAGCCACCTGACTGCTTTCAGCCTCTGTGTCTCTTGACCAGAAATAGCTGCTTCAATCTCCTGATTCTGCCTGAGCAGTTGGGGCTGCAAATTCTGCTCCCTCTATCTTAAAATATGTTCAATCGGGTCAGAATCCCCTCAGCATCAGTTCTGGGATTCCCATCAATCCCAACATTTTCAAGGTTTTCAACCTGATCATCACCATCTTCTTTCTTATCATCAAGATCTTCATTATCATTTTCATCACCTGAGCTTTCATTGACCTCAATATCAGTATTTGAGTTCTCATCATCTTGTGGGTCAATGAGACTCTGATTACCATCTTTTAGGCTTTGTTGTCCTTTATCATCAGTAGGGTGTTCTTCACCCTCACCAGTGATGTATCCCTCTTTGGCTATTAAGTCTTGATACTTTAAGACCTTTATGGGATCTTGATTAACTCCATCTTCATCAAGATCGGAAACAACATCTGTGGGATCTTCTTCAATCAAATCATCACCGAGATTATAGCCATCAAGAGCCTCTATCATTTCTTGACCTTCTTGAGAGGGTAGGAGTTTGGACTGCAAAAGGAGCTACAACGTAGGAATGAAGTCGGTTGAAGGCAATACCTCCTCAGGAATTATAGTCTCCGAAAGCTCGATAGTTGGGGACGGTAGCATAACTCCTGCTACAACTAGTACAGTTATGGGAATGGTGATCTCCATAGATGCTAGCTCTAAGGAAGGAGCCAGAGGAGTATTTGCTGTGAAGACTGGAGCTAGAATATTGATTAATGAAAAAACATCAATATTTTTACTAAATCATGATCATACTAAAAGAATACAAATATTAACTTACGAAGGCAGCAGATCTTGTAAGGACGACGACGGATCAGGTTAATTTGAAGGCTCCTCCGACATTGAAGGAACTTGTGAAGTTGCAGTTTCTTGTTGTACCACTCGAGTCTCCAATAATTTTTTTCTTGTTTTACTTTGAAGAGTTACTGGAGATGATTCTTCAGTTTCAATATGATCACCGTGCACGATCACCCCTATTCGTTTTTTCATCAACAACTCTACTGTCTTTTGGAATCGAAGAGGGAGTTGCCTCTCCTCCTCCATGAGAGATTCTCGTGTTTATTTGCCTTGTTTGGGACCTTATCGTCCTAGTTGTAGGCTATTCAGCAAGAACTATTATTGTTTTTCCTGGAGCCTTCGGAAGGGAAGGGAGTTTATCTGGGCGCGATTGAGTAGATAATTCTTCAATATTTTATCATTTACCAGGCCCCTTCGCGGGAGACTTCTCCTTCCGCTTCTTAAGTGAGATATCCAGTAGATCTTTCACTTTATCGAGAAGGCCAAAAAAAATAGCCTCTAAAGGCTATCAGTAGGGTTATGATCTTCCATATCTCTGAATTCTTACATAGTTTTGGTCCTTGTTCTTGCCCGTTTGGCGCTTGCAACCCGTTTGGCGCTTGCAAAACAATCAGCCATGTTGAAACCTTTAAAGAAAGTATTGGCTAAAGTATAAAAATTCGAGTATGTATACAACATACGCGGACCTGCTGCGAGGGTGGCAGAGGGCATTGTGAATATAGCCTTGGTTCCCCTTACATTGAAGTATCTCCAGGCTCTGGCACCATCTATCAAATAACCCTTGGCTTGTAAGCAGGTAGTGGCATTGCCAACATACATCTGATTATAGCCGAACTGTCGAGCGAATCGGCTCAGTAAATATGGTTCCAGATAGCATTCACCCTCGATCCGATGTACTAGGTAGAAGGGCCGGATCATCTTCAGCCACAAAAAAGCTGGTGGAGTTATATGGAGGGCCATAGGTTCCAAGTCCATGAGTTGAACTAGAAGATTTTTGCTTTCTGGAGGAGAAGGGACACAGTAGAATCTCCATCCGGAACCCATGTTCAAAGCCCTTCTACAATCTGAAAGGCTGTTTATGTTCCATCGTATGGTGGTGTAACGCCTAATGAAATCTCCTCCTACAGTACCCAGAGCTGGATCCATCAGACTGGGATGATGTAATAGCAGCCACCCGAATAGATAAGTATATGGCATCTTAGTACGAGGAAAGGCGTCTCAAGTACTGGGATCATTCATCATATTGTCTATAAAAGAACGAAGACCTACGTTCAGTCGACAAGTTATCGTCGAAAGAATGTCCATCTTATAACCAAATAGTATACGCACAACAGCGAATTGTAAGCCTCGGTGGAATCTATAAACGATACTGGCTCTGGGAACCACGAACCATCGTATCCATAAGGAGAGAAAACCTGCTAAGGTAGCTTCTTGAGACATTGGTCTACTACCTTACCTGAGGTAACTCTCAATGGGAGCACCTATAGTAAATAGATGACAATCTTCATCCAGTATATTATTAATATGTTTGGTATTTTTTTATCAACTTCTCGACTGTACTACGGTCAAGCGGTTTGAAAAAATGAGGCTCACAAGCTTAATTCTTATTTATCTTGTCTTCGTGAATGTGGCCTAAAAATAAATATGGCAGCCATTTAGTCATGTAACATGTGCCTTTTGCGAAACTCTGATAATAGATGGTACAAATCATAAAGTGGCATAGAGGCTCTTCGAAGATGGCTACCATCTTTGGGTTCTTTTTGGCTAAAGCATCCAGCTCCTCATTTGTCAATACATATTCCTTGTACGGGTTTTCACCCATTGGCAGATGAGAAAGATATTTATTTCATGAAGCACAAAGCCAATCTCTCTATGAGGAGTCATGAAAGTGTCGGCTCTGTCGTTATACCATTCTACCAAGGCCAAAAATAAATTAGGATTGGGACAGATTCTGCAAGAATTAGTCCAGATTGGACCATAGAGTTCCAATTCAAAAAACTTGTCTCTGAAGTTATTTAAAGCCCAGACTGCAACACAGTTCCAATATTTCATCTCTGGATTCATCAAGCCAGTCAACCGCATGCTCTGATCTGGATATTTTCCCTCAGCCTTAGCAAATATATTTGCGAAGAAAGGTATTCTGATGGGAATCAGTAAGGATGAATCTTCATGAGGCATCAACTCGGTTTTAAGCCTCTCAAGTGGGAACTATATCTCTCCGAAGGACTGTAGAACATATCCTTATTTTGGGGACCCAACTTATGGCATTTTTTTTCAACTCTGGCTTGTTGGATTGGAGTCAAGTTACATGCCATCCGTTGAGGATAACTGGCATGGGCATATCGAGATAGAAATAAGCGTCTCGACATCTCTATATGATACATCAATCTGTCTCTGTAAAACCCTTAGATTTTTATTTTTTTTATTAAATTTGATACTGATTTAAAAATTTGTATTGTACGTCGCACAGTCGTATTGTACGTCGCGCACGAAATTTTATTTTTCTTGCTCGTCGAGTGCAAATATGTGCGAGCGTACATATTTTAGAAAAATATTTTTTCTATTTTATTATACACTTTCAAAATATTATATATAATTATTATTCTTGCTATAAAAAGCCTTTTTGTTTTTAGCAGTTATTAATCATAAATAATACTTTATTGCATACTAGGAAAAGCATAATCATGTATGCATTATTTGTGCTTACATACATATTTCAAAAATATTTTATTAAGTTTATTTTTAAATAATAATGTATTTTTGAAATTATTATTATAGTATTTTTAGAAAACATATTTTTAAATTTTTGTAGCTATTTAAATCTTGATTTGATTTATGGATACGTTTTAAATAGTAAATTAATCTCTATATTTGGAATTTGATTTATCTTAATTGATTTTTAAAATAAAAGATAGAATTTAAATTAGATTTGAATTGGATTTTGATTTGGATTTGGATTTATTGAATTGATTAAATCAGTAATTTAATTATCTAAATTGGGTTTGAATATTCCTAATCATTATCCAACTGGGAATTCCCACATCCTATAAATAGGCAGGTACTCCTCCATAAATTTCTTACATCCACAAAATTCTACGACCCAAATCGTGCATCGTGTCCGTGTCCCATCCACTATTTATTTCCTTTACAAAGACATAAATTCTCTGTCGTGTCCGACAATTTCGGACCTCATCATCATTATGTATCCGACACACCCAAACACGACTTATTCCATAAAATCTTCCTCGTGCTCGTGTCACGCAGGACACGCCGACACGATTTGAAACCTAACCCTAACCCGAAACCTAGCAGCAGCCACCCCGGCTCTCTAGTGACCGGTCGCTGCCACCTCCCGGTCGCCACCGGGATACCACCACCACTCCCTGCTCCCGAAACAACCACCATCACTGGCAACCCCCGGCCGACGCCATCGTCGACCCCTACACACCGCCACTACACCATCAACCCACATCTCCTCCTTGTCGTTTTCCCTAACATCCAGACCACTACCAGTTTCCTTCTCCAACTCTGGCCGCCGGCACCTACTCATCTACCACGGCCAATACCAGACCGCCAACATCGTCTCCACCATCACAACTACTACCAAACCATCACCACAACCCCCACCACACAGTAGCCCCGTATAGTCGACCACCACCACCGTCACCGGCGCCAATGCCGGCAACCAAAAGAAATTCCACAGCCCAAAACCCAAATTAAATAACAAACCCATCACTACTCACCTCCGCCGACCTCGACCAAGCCTGTCGACGTCCGCACCCGGCCACATCAGCGTGACCCCCGTGCCGGATCCGCTCCTCCGCATGTGTCCGCCGCGACCACCGTGGCCGACTGCCCTAGCCGTGCGCCTGTCCCTCGCCTATTTTCGCCGTTGTCGCCGCCCAGAGCCTTGCCGGCAATTCGTCGGTCGAGCCATCCCCGTTAGCCTCCGCGCCCACCTCTGTGAGAACTCCGGCCGCCCGTCCCTTCCATCCGCCGTCCATAGACGCATCCCCGCGAGCCAAGCGCTCCGCCGCCCGGCGTCACCCTCTGTCGACCAAAACGCCTATCCTTCACCTCACTCCGGTGTGGCCCAAGACCAGTCATCGCGCTTAGTTCCGTCGTCAATAGCTCCGCAGCCTTCTCCGGTGACCCCAGCCGTTCCCGGCCGCCTCCCTCGTCGCCACCACCAGTGCTCCACTCCGCGCCCCACCGAAACCCTCGTCGGCGCTGCGCCTCTTTCGCGTGGCAAGCCCCCGCCTGAGCGCCCAGCATCAAAGCCACTGACCCACTCTCTTCCACCTCCGCCCGCTGCGCCTAACACGTCGACCTCCCCCTTTCACGCTTCGCCGTCGGCGACCACGCCGGAGCAGCCCCAGTAAGAAACCCTTTCTTCCCTCTTCCCATCTCTCTCTCTCTCTCTTACTGAAACGAAATAGGAAAAAGTGCTGGATAGTAGTTCTATGTGGTTTCATTATTATTATTATTCTGTTATTTTATTTAGTACATTTTTATATCATATAGAGGTAATTATTTTCATATCATTCTTTTATAAATTCTACATAAATATATATTTAGGTTAAGCTTTGGAAATAATTATTATTAATTTTTGCCATATTTTAGTTAGAGATTTGTAAATCTAATATATATATTATTAAGGTATTTCTAAAATAGCTTTGACTCAAATGTTATTTTTAAAACCCTAAATAAATTTTCTAGATTTTTATATTACCTAGAAGTATGTTGACCCATAAAATGGAGTTTACAAATTATGAAATAAATTTTTGGTATTTTCTCTTCAATATTTATCTAAAGTATTTTTAAATTATAAAATATAGTTCTCTACCTAAAATTGTACTTTGACAAACTTAAAATTTTTGCCGAAAACGGTTTTCTCGACTTTAAGTATTTTTGTATTTCTCCTAAAAATATTTTGACTCATGAAAACTAGTTTTAGGAATTATAAATATTTTCTAAAAACTCGTATATAATATTTATCCATTAATTCTTTGATTTTTTTCCCTGTCCGTAACCAGCCCTATTATTCCTATTCTTTCGCCCATTTCGAGACTACCTTATGTCCACCCTAACTAAATTGACCCTTCTGGACCAAATGGAACTGTCTGTGCCACCATCAGAGGTCACCTTGCAAAGTGGTTGCACCGAAGTCGCAGTTTATGTCAGCTTGATCATTGCAGCACACCAGACGTACTATCAGGCAAGACACCTTGCCATTTGCTGTTTATTTATTTTAGCTCATATTTCATGCATTACTTTTTTTTTATGCAAAATAAACTGTGATACATGGCATAACCTGTTAGAACTTACTGTTCATTTATATTTCCTGCTATGTATTATTTTTCTTACACATTAAACCTAGATTTAAGGGACCACCTTGTGTGTTACATTCATTGGCCTTGACACGTCGTACCACAAAGTTGTGTGTCGTATATAGAACACGGACGTGCGTGATTGGCTAGCCACCAGTACGTACAAGCCGTAGGATAGGAATAACCGCTAATAGAGGTTGCATGCTTAGTTTGACTTAGCGGTTATAGAGGTTTACTTTTGTGGATACGACAGAGTAGGCATTAGGCGGGGAGGACAATTCCTTAGCGTATGGGCTTCGATGCACTTTCCCTTTTGTAACTCGTGAGCTCCGCCGGAGACGCGGGTCAGATTACCCATGATTACTAACGGCAACTGACAATTCTGCGGAACGTCATGCTCTTACTGATGGGGCCTCTGGTGTCCAAGGGGAGACCATGCCGATCCTATTTAGCCAGGGCCCATGCGTAGGAAGGATTGTTCTTAACAATATTTCAGTTAGAACGGTTAGGTACCTTTATCCGTTAGGTACGAGTACTTTTGGTTTGGGTACTTGTATCCGACCGTGGCTTGGAACAATAACTTGTCGCAGATTAGTTTGTCACATCTTGTCCTTGTTTGGTTGTAGGTATGACTTGCTACTTCGATGAGAAGGTATTGAACCTTGTTGGGGTCCGGATACCATATTAGATTCATAGTATGGAAAGATACGTCACGGTGAATTAGTTTACCATCTCCTGTCCTTGTTTGGTTGGGGGGATGGTACGCTCGTTCAATAGGTGCGTATTGGACCATGTTATAATTCAATTGACTTATTTATTTGAGTAATATTTATTCAGTTTATATGGAATGATATTATGTGTCTTGTTACGTCCCTCTGAGGACCTGGTTATCTCGCCAGGTGTGTGCTATTTTCTTTAGCAGGTGTTCTAGCTCTAGCCGTGTTCATCGCTATTTCTTCGAGGATGATTGCACTTGGATCGTCTTCGCTTCGCTCGCCAAAATTATTTTTTTTCTCATGTATTTTTTCTTTTACTTGTTGGTAGTGGATTTGTCTCCGCCGAACATATTATATCAAGACAATTCATTATCATTATATGATATCTCTTATTCATTTATTTTGTGTGGATGAGATTAGTTATGGTTCTACTGCATTTTACAACTTATGTATTCGTATGAGATCTCCATATATTGGAGTATACTTCGTATGAGTACAGCTGGCATGTCTACGTTCCTAGTCCTACGTATTTTGGGACTGGGGTGTTACATGTTTTTGTGGTGGCCCATGCAGGTCAAGATAAATTGTTTGGTTTCTTTACCGTACCAAGCAAGCCTGGGATCTCATCCACATACTTAACCTTTTCTTCGATTCCATATTCGACCGACTCATCGATTGCATTTTGCTTGATTCATTCTATTATTATCTTCCCTCCGTGCTTGCTAGAAATTGACCCTACTAGTTAGATGTCCCAAACACCCTTAGCTTAATTCTTTAAGTTGGGTAGAATACTTTATGAACTAGCAACCCCTTTGACCTAGTGACCTATATTAGCAAGCTTATTTAGATCCTAGAATCTAGAGGACCTAACCCGTCTAGCCAACCAAGGACTTGGACAAGAAGACTATAGGACGACTGTATAAAGACCATCACATGACATGATTTATATCCTTTAGAAGTTCGAACCAATTTCTACTTCTTCCAATTTTTCAACTATCGTACCTATAATTTCACTTTCTTGACAAATGTTGCTACTATAACCTAGATTTACAAGTTCATTAATTTATCGAGCTTGTTCACGACATATGTTATTGTAAGAGCTCCCACTAACGTATCGTCTAATCAGAACCGGTGCATAATGGTCTGATCAACCAAGTGTACTTTGGTTCGCCTTTTTCATATCTCAATCTACGTGGATGGGATGTGGTTAAACCTACCCCCTTAGAATCCCATCCGCGAGCCTTACCAACTCCTTTTAAAAATTTTCGGTCGCCCTTGAACCACGTATTCGTGCTCAATAATATCGTCTTTTGAACTCCTTATTGCTTTCGCGTTCATCTATTTTAGAAGGACGAATACGTTGTACTAGAACTTTCTCTAGCCTTCCTATCGACTATGACCATTCACACTCGATATTCCTATAACTTCATCCTTCGTCCTTCTTCTCGGCCCTACTATGACCCTCATTCACTGCCCACGACCATACTCGTATCGTCTTTTTCTATGATCTAGATCGCGATTTCTTACGACATGATTTTGTTATTGATTGTTCCCCATCGATACCGCCTTGTGTCTTCTCACCCCCTACTAATTCTTAATTTTGAGGACAAAATTCTTTTAAGTTGGGTAGGATGTAAAACCCCTAAATTTCTACTATTTTTTATTAAATTTGGTACTGATTTAAAAATTTATATTGTACGTCGCGTGGTCGTATTGTACGTCGCGCACGAAATTTTATTTTTCTTGCTCGTCGAGTGCGAATATGTGCGAGCGTACATATTTTAGAAAAACATTTTTTCTATTTTATTATACACTTTCAAAATATTATATATAATTATTATTCTTGCTATAAAAAGCCTTTTTATTTTTAGCAGTTATTAATCATAAATAATATTTGATTGCAAACTAGGAAAAGCATAATCGTGTATGCATTATTTGTGCTTACATACATATTTCATAAATATTTTATTAAGTTTATTTTTAAAATATAATGTATTTTTGAAATTATATTATAGTATTTTTAGAAAACATATTTTAAAATTTTTGTAGCAATTTAAATCTTGATTTGATTTATGGATACGTTTTAAATAGTAAATTAATCTCTATATTTAGAATTTGATTTATCTTAATTGATTTTTAAAATAAAAGATAGAATTTAAATTAGATTTGAATTGGATTTTGATTTTGATTTGGATTTATTGAATTGATTAAATCAGTAATTTAATTATCTAAATTGGGTTTGAATATTCCTAGTCATTATCCAACTGGGAATTTCCACATCCTATAAATAGGCAGGTACTCCGCCATAAATTCCTCACATCCACAAAATTCCACGATCAAAATCGTGCATCGTGTCCGTGTCCCATCCACTATTTATTTCCTTTACAAATACATAAATTCTCTGTTGTGTACGACAATTCCGGACCTCATCATCATCCTGTATCCGACACACCCAAACACGACTTATTCCATAAAATCTTCCTCGTGCTCGTGTCACGCAGGACACGCCGACACGATTTGAAACCTAACCCTAACCCGAAACCTAGCAGCAGCTACCAGGGCTCTCTAGTGACCGGCCGCTGCCACCTCCCGTTCGCCACCGGGACACCACACCACTCCCTGCTCCCAAAACAACTACCATCACTGGCAACCCCCGGCTGCCGCCATCGTCGACCCCTACACACCGCCACTACACCATCAGCCCACATCTCCTCCTTGTCCTTTTTTCTAACATCCCGACCACTACCAGTTTCCTTCCCCAACTCTAGCCGCCGGTACCTACTCATCTACCACCGCCAACACCAGACCGCCAATATCGTCTCCACCATCACAACTACTACCAAACCATCACCACAACCTCCACCGCACAGTAGCCTCGTATAGTCGACCACCACTACCGTCACCGGCGCCAATGCCGACAACCAAAAGAAATCCCACAGCCCAAAACCCAAATTAAATAACAAACCCATCACTACTCACCTCCGCCGACCCCGAGCAAGCCTATCGACGTCCACACCCGGCCACATCAGCGTGACCCCCGTGCCATATCCGCTCCTCCGCGTGTGTCCGCCGCGACCACCGTGGCCGATTGCCCTAGCCGTGCGCCCGTCCCTCACCTTTTTTCCCCGCTGTCGCCGCCCAGTGCCTCGCCGGCAATTCGCCGGTCGAGCCAACCCCGTGAGGCTTTGCGCCCACCTCTGTGAGAACTCCGGCCGCCCGATCCTTCCATCCGCCGTCCACAGCCGCATCTCTGCGAGCTAAGCGCTTCGCCGCCCGGCGTCACCCTCCGTCGAGCAAAACCCCCATCCTTCACCTCACTCCGGCGTGGCCCATGACTAGTCGTCGTGCTTAGTTCCGCCGTCACCAGCTCTGCCGCCTTCTCCGGCTACCCCAGCCGTTCCCGGCCGCCTCCCTCGGCGCCACCACCAGCGCTCCACTCCGCGCCCCGCCGAAACCCTCGCCGGCGTCGCACCTCTTCCGTGTGGCAAGCCCCCGCCTGAGCGCCCAGCGCCATAGCCACCGACCCACTCTCTTCCACCTCTGCCCGTCGTGTCTAACACGCCGACCGCCCCCTTCCACGCTTCGCCGCCGGCGACCACGCCGGTACAGCCCCAGTAAGAAACCCTTTCTTCCCTCTTTCCATCTCTCTCTCTCTCTTACTGAAACGAAATAGGAAAAAATGCTGGATAGTAGTTCTATATGGGTTTATTATTATTATTATTATTATTATTATTATTATTATTATTATTATTATTATTATTATTCTGTTGTTTTATTTAGTACATTTTTATATCATATAGAATTCTAAATAAATATATATTTAGGTTAAGCTTTGGAAATAATTATTATTAATTTTTACCATATTTTATTTAGAGATTTGTAAATCTAATATATATATTATTATGGTATTTCTAAAATAGCTTTGACTCAAATGTTATTTTTAAAACCCTAATTAAATTTTCTAGATTTTTATATTACCTAGAAATATGTTGACCCATAAAATGTAGTTTACAAATTATGAAATAAATTCTTGGTATTTTCTCTTCAATATTTACCTAAATTATTTTTAAATTATAAAATATAGTTCTCTACCTAAAATTGTACTTTGACAAACTTAGAATTTTTGTCGAAAACGGTTTTCTCGACTTTAAGTATTTTTGTATTTCTCTTAAAAATATTTTGACTCATGAAAACTAGTTTTAGGAATTATAAATATTTTCTAAAAACTGGTATATAATATTTATCCATTAATTCTTTGATTTTTTCCTGTCCGTAACCAGTCCTATTATTTCTATTCCTTCGCCCATTTCGAGACTACCTTATGTCCACCCTAACTAAATTGACCCTTCTGGACCCAATGGAACTGTCCGTGCCACCATCAGAGGTCACCTTGCATAGTGGTTGCACCGAAGTCGCAGTTTATGCCAGCTTGATCATTGCAGCACACCAGATGTACTATCAGGCAAGACATCTTGCCATTTGTTGTTTATTCATTTTAGCTCATATTTTATTCATTACTTATTTTTTTATACAAAATAAACTGTGATACATGACATAACCTGTTAGAACATACTGTTCATTTATATTTTCTGCTATGTATTATTTTTCTTACACATTAAACCTAGATTTAAGGGACCACCTTGTGTGTTGCATTCATTGGCCTTGACACGTCGTACCACGAAGTTGTGTGTCGCATGTAGAACACGGACGTACGTGATTGGCTGGCCACCAGTACGTACAAGCCGTGCAATAGAAATAACCGTTAATAGAGGTTGAATGCTTAGTTTGACTTAGCGGTTATAGAGGTTTACTGTTGTGGATACAACAGAGTAGGCATTGGGCGGGGATGACAATTCCTTAGCGTATGGGCTTCGATGCACTTTTCCTTTTGTAACCCATGAGCTCCGCCGGAGACGTGGGTTAGATTATCCATGATTACTGACGGCCACTGGCAATTCTGCGAAACGTCATGCTCTTACTGATGGGGCCTCTGGTGCCCAAGGGAAGACCATGCCGATCCTATTTAGCCAGGGCCCATGCGTAGGAAGGATTGTTCTTAACAATATTTCACTTAGAACGATTAGGTACCTTTATCCGTTAGGTACGAGTACTTTTGGTTTGGGTACTTGTATCTGACCGTGGCTTAGAACAATAACTTGTCGCAGATTAGTTTGTCACATCTTGTCCTTGTTTGGTTGTAGGTGTGACTTGCTACTTCGATGAGAAGGTATTGAACCTTGTTGGGGTCCGGATACCATATTGGATTCATAGCATGGAACGATATGTCACCTTGAATTAGTTTACCATCTCCTGTCCTTGTTTGGTTGGGGAGATGGTACGCTCGTTCAATAGGTGCGTATTGGACCATGTTATAATTCAATTGACTTATTTATTTGAGCAATATTTATTCAGTTTATATGGCATGATATTATGTGTCTTGTTACGTCCCTCTGAGGACCTGGTTATCTCGCCAGGTGTGTGCTATTGTCTTTCGCAGGTGTTCTAGCTCTAGCCGTGTTCATCGCTATTTCTTCGAGGATGATTGCACTTGGACCGTCTTCGCTTCGCTGGCCAAAATTATTTCTTTTCTCATGTATTTTTTCCTTTACTTGTTGGTAGTGGATTTGTCTCCGCCCAATATATTATATCAAGACAATTCATTATCATTATATGATATCTCTAATTCATTTATTTTGTATGGATGAGATTAGTTATGGTTCTACTGCATTTTACAGCTTATGTATTCGTACGAGATCTCCATATAATGGAGTATACTTCGTATAATTACAGCTGGCATGTCTACGTTCCTAGTCCTACGTATTTTGGGACTGGGGCGTTACAGTCTCTACTCTGATAAATTCTTTTCTCTCGCGTTGACTTGGGATGAGTTGTTTTCCTGATAGCATCACCAAACAAGAAAGCTGGTTTCTTATGGGGAACATGGTCTAAATATACAAGAGGTTCACCAATCATTAAGCACAGTAAAGTGCCATCCTTTTGAGACATTAGCATTGGAGAAAGGAGACATGGGACAGATTCTTTTGATATTTTGAAACCCAAAAGGCTGAAGCCAGTATCTCAGAATTTGGGTCTTCTCTGAGTTCAACTGCAAAAGAAGAAGAGAAGTTTAGAAACATGAAAGATCATTTATAAAAAGATAGCAAAACTTTACACAAAAAATATCCAATTTGCGCAACCAGATGCAAATTGCGCAAGCACAATGGCTCTTGATTGGCGCATGGTCAAAATATCCTAAGTGAAAGCCTTATGACAAAATTATTTTTTTATTTGGGCATAGGATATGAAAATTCTTCAAAGATGTGCACAGAAATAACAGTTCAAAGATTTGCGCATATGACAGTTTCAAAACTTACGCGAGTCAGCTTTTGTGCAAGATCATCTTTTGTGCAAATCATTCTTTGTGCACAGCACACTTTGTAAAGACAAAAGTGTGCAAAATGATTTGGCTGACACTCTAAAAAGAGGTGACGCTAGTTGTAAAGTGCACAGGGTCAACCAGAGCTCTAAAAAAAGATGGTTGATGCTGGCTACGTTGCGCTGCCATCGTATGGCACTGGGCGACTGTTCATCATCTTCTTCGAGGGTCACCTACGAGCATTAGGTTAGCATGATCGGCTCTCCCCGATGGCGACGCGTGTTGTGGTGCCCACAACGGCGACGCGCACGACAAAGCTCCGACGACCGCCGTACCTTTTTCAGCGGTTGAATGTCTTGCGGCCATGGCTGAAGATCGGAGAACTTTTTTTTGAATAAGGGAAGGAGAAGATGAAAAGCTTGAGTGGAATGAATTTTTGAATAAAAAAGTTTACCTCTCTCCTCTCGGATATTTATAGCCGGAAAGTGAAATATAATGGTTGCGCCAATTACGCACAAAACTCGGGGTCGGTT
The DNA here is from genome assembly GCA_029216955.1 of Iris pallida. Taxonomy (NCBI): domain Eukaryota; kingdom Viridiplantae; phylum Streptophyta; class Magnoliopsida; order Asparagales; family Iridaceae; genus Iris; species Iris pallida. Next base: position 124,661 of record JANAVB010041814.1, on the reverse strand, counting down.
GCAATTCTGTCATGCGCCACTCACGTCGATCACTTCTAATTCAAAGTATTTCAAGTTTTTGAAATTTTTCAAAGCTAAAAATTTTGAAGGAGGTCTTGTAGAAGGTCAAAAATGATTAGGTGTCACTCATAAACTGGTGTCAGGATTCAAAAAGGTGCTGGCCATTTAGGTTGTGCTAGGACTCAGGTGGGGCCAACTATTAGGGTGTGTGGGCACCACGTGACAAACTTTCTCGAGAAGCTGGAGCAGTTGTCATGTAACTGACAACCCGTCAGAAAATCCCTTTGAATCTCGAGCAACGCGGTACTCGAGAAGACTGTGTCACCCTATACAATAAATGCTAACAACTAGCTCGCACCAATTATCATTTGGCACGAGGTAATTAATGATCAAGTTGCGCCTTGCACCACCTATCAAGTGGGCGCCACTTAGTCAATTTTTATTCAGAAGTCGAATGACATGGCTCACATGCTACTAATCTCGAAGAACGTGTCCACTATATTGTCCACAACCATACGTATCTCTCTCACAGAATGCCACGCATCCCTAGTAGTTCAAGTAACCGTTTGCACAAATGAATGAATGGCGTGCCAATTGTAGTGCGTGCCACTCATGATAACTGACAGACAGTTATTTTAAAACTCTATAAATAGAGTTCCAAATCAGTTCTAAGGTATCACTAATGATCGTAATCTCCTGACAAAGTGCTACTGCATTCTCCAGATGCTCGTGTCTTCGATATCACATCATCCAAGGGATAAAATGATCATCTTTAGATCATATTCCTACATTGTACTTCCCTAGAATCAAATTGTACTCTGTACTTTCTTTTTCTTAGTTTGTAAACTAGATTTCTTGTAAAACTTTTGTTCTTGTAAACAGTTTATATATAACCATGGTCGCTATAATCTACCAACAGTCACAAAACGTCACTAATATTTTTAAATTAGCGATATTTTGCGATATTATGCTTATGTAGTCACTATTATCGAAAAACTTAGCGACGTTTATCGACGTATTTAATTAACGTTGCTAAAGAAAAAATATAGGGCTTGTTTGAGTTTTCAGTCCCCCCATTATTTTGTTTCCCCCAGAAAAAAAAACTCTGCCCCCTACCCCACGGCCCTCGGCGACCACCTTCCCCCAGCCCTCGGCGACCCCCAACAACCTCGGCGTCCCCTCCCCCCGACGACCATCTGTCCTCCCCCGCCCCCTGTCCCCGTCGAGCTGCTGCCCCGGCGGCCCCCTTCCCCTTCGGCGACCCCCTCCCTCCTCGATGACCCCCTCCCCTTGATGACCATCTACCCTCCACCGCCACTGGCCCCCGTCGAGCTGCTGCCTCGACGACCTCCTTGCTTTGGTGCCCCCTGCTCTGGCGAACCCATCTCGGTAAACCTTCCTTCTTTCTCTCTTTCTCTCGTAGCACTAACCTAACTCGGACACTAAATATGGAACACACATGCTGACCTAACTCTAATACGGATACTAACACGATATGTAGCCTGTTTGTGGTGGACACGGACACACACATTTTCTTTTCTTTGACTTGGACACGAAATTATATTATGTTGTTGTATATAATTTAGAATTGGTTATGTATTTGAGGATATATTGATGTGGACACACAAATTGGACAACAAGTAATTAGGACACGGTGGTAGGAAGGATATTCATAAGTATTGAAATTAAAATTTAGGTAATGGTGTTTGCAGTTAATATAAATGTTTCCCTTAATATATTTGTAACAATACCTATGTGAAAGTGTCTAAGTTTTGTGTGCCTTGAATGTATTTTAAATTGAAAGTGTCTAAGTTTTGTGTCTTTCAATTTGAGAAGTCTTTACGTGATTATAGTGTCTATGTAGCACTTAGTATCATATATGGATATGTCATTAAAGTTTTAGTCTATATTCGGCAAAAATTCTAAGAAACTAGGGGTTTGTTTCTTAGATGAGTTAGCCCGACCCGATCCTACTTGGTCGTGTCAAGAGTATTCTAGTACCTAGAGTGTATAGAGTATCCCAGAAGTGTCGGTATGATTGGTATATCGTAGTACCTAGAGTGTATAGAGTGAGTATCCTAGTAGTATATAAGATATTTTAGAAATTAGGTGATTATCAATGTAAGTTTGGTGTTTAATTGAAAGTATCTAGAGAGTATCCTATAAGATATGGTATGGGGTCAAGTGTAGGTATCATTGGTATCCTAGTATCAAGATACAAGAGAGTATCAATATGATATTGTGTACCATGGTACATGATATCCACATGATACACAAATACCTATGTAGGTAAGTGCTAGGTAGGTATCTTAGATATTTAGGGTAAGCGTCTGTGTCAGCCCAAAGTCAAGTGTCCATGTCAATCTTTCTCTGAAAAAGTAAGTTTACATCTGTAAGTTTTTTGAGGCTTTTAGAGTTGTACCAATTTCCAAAAAATAGGAGAAAAGACAAAGAACAAAAGGAGTAAGAAATAGTAAAAAAAGAACAAAAAGTCCTAGAAAAGAAAATTATAATACTTGGCATTTTCTATTATTTTCTAAAAATATGATAGAACTCTGAATGCCTTAAAAGTCTTGCACAAGTAAATTTTCTTGGAAGAGAAGGGCTGACATTGAACACATGACGACACTCATTTAATACTCATGTGTCTATGCATCCATTTGGACAATATAATCGAATAATGTGTACTACCTTTGCAGAATTATCCTCAAATGGATATGAATTACTATTTGCGACATCGTTCATAGATATACAATCATCATCCTTATGACATATGCGGTGTGCGGGATCAATTCATAGAGGGTGTACAACAGTTACTCCAGTTCGCCAAGGCGTTACCTTAGTACATGGACGGTACAAAAATTAAGTATTCGTGTGTGAGATGTCATAACTTAAATATCATCCAGATGTGAAAGTCGGATATCATTTATACACAAAGCATTTTATACCGAATTACTATCCGTGGACGACGCACGGAGAACTTGTGTCTTTAGCATCGGAGTCGGAGGCTTATGTGGATGTCCACAACCATGCTGCTTACGACGATGGATAGGTGAACATGATTTTTGATACGGCGGGGCCTAGTTTCAATCTGGACAATCATGATGCAGCCGAGGAAGCACCGAAGGCGATGCTGCAAAGTCTATGGAGTTGCTGGAGAATGCAAGGACTCCATTATATCTTGATTATGAGGATCATTCACCGTTGGAGGTGATTACAAGATTATTGAGCATCAAGTCCGATTTTAACATGTCGTAAGAATGCTACAACAGACTAATGGAGTTTATTATAGAGATCTTGCCGGAGGGTGCTAAGTTGCCTAAAGACTTCTACCAGTCTAAGAGGATGGTAAGATCGCTCTAGATGGGATACGAGAAAATTGATGCATATCACAATGGGTGCATGTTTTACTATAAAGACGATAAGGATGAAGACACTTGCAGATTTTGTGGTGCTGATCGCTACAAAGGAAGTGGTAAAGAAAGGTCTGTCGCTGCAAGGAAGCCTACCGATTCGATGCACTACTTGTCGTTGACGTCACGATTACAGAGGTTGTTTGTGGTAAAGAAGACTGCAGAAAACATGAGTTGACATAGGCGAGAATAGATCGAAGGAGTGTTGGATCACCCATTTGATGGAGAAGCATGGAAGCACTTTGATCGAGAGTATCCAGATTTTGCTTCGGATCTGCGTAATGTCAGATTGGGGCTCTCCTTCGACGGTTTTACCCCATTCAAACTTTTGAGCTCCCAGTATTCATGAGACATTAGCAAGTGTGCATTGCCCACAGCCCTTGCAGGAGTCTTAAGCTTCGTATCTTAAGATTTACGTATCTTAAGCTTAGAGAGCAGGCGGCTGCTAGTGCACCTGCAGCGGGAGAGGCTGGTACTTCCTCGTAGCCCACTCCAGCTCCATCGGAGGATGAGCTGTAGGCGACCGTTGCTGTTGGTCTCCATAGGGTTACGTACCACGCTAGGGGATCCTATGGCGCCCTAGTTGCGACACGGTCCTCTTGGGCCTCCGATGCAAGTGTCCATTACCACAACTCTCATAGGAGTCTACCCGAGTCGAGAAGATCGTTTACCTTCAGATTAAGTCTCTCTATGATGAGATGCTATGAAGGATCCAGGAGCAGCCCCAGTCTCAGTCGCAGACGGATGATGCCACGCTCATCATATGATTAGATACGTTCGAGCGCAGCATCATAGAGCTTATGGATATGACTAAGAGGACAAAGCATGGTGTTACTGACCTTAGAATGTCAACACAGCGTAGCATGAGGAGTTGTAGGCATCACAGTTGTCCATGGGAGAAAGGCTAACGATGATGCAAGCTTGGATGGTTGATAGCAGTACGAGGCTGTTATCGACCATGGATTCATACAACCAGCGACTAACAACATTGAAGCAGATACGTCCTTTGGGTGTGCCTTCATCGTCCCCGACTCCACCGATGTCACTGCCTTCTTCATCGATACCGACTCCACTGTCATCACAGCCTTCATCGACGTCAGTGTCGATTTCACGAAAGCACTATGTGTTATTTTTATTCCTGAAGCACGGTGGTGCCCCTCCTCCTCCAGCTCCTCAGTAGTCCTAGTTAGGACCGTTTATTGATTGTTTGTGTTTAAAGTGGTTGTTTCTGTGTATACCGATGATATTGGGTTTGAATATTATATATTTACTGAGGCTTTGAGACTTTATTTATTGTACTGATCTGTATATGACAGGATTTTTTTCAAGATTGGATTTATAATTCTAATATGCCATTTTCTTCATATTTTATTTAATTATTCGTTTTAAATGTATGTGAATTTTTCGGTGTTGAGAGTTCCACCGAAGGGGTCAGCAAACCCAGGGAATTCAACAGAGGGTTGCTCTGGGTCAATTCATATTAATTGTTAACTATTAAACTGCAGGGAAACCATTCTGCTTTCTATTTTTTTATTTCTTTCTGCAAGTTTAGCGACATTTAGCAACGCAAGTTGGAGTCGCTAAACGTCGCTCAGCGTCACTGTAACACCCAGTTTTTTCCAAATGAGGGTAATTTTAAAATTTTGTATTTTAAATCATTTAATAATGATATTTAAGTCATGATATAATTTTTGGTGATTTTTAGTTATTTTAAAACTATTTAATTGAGTGAAATGTGAAATTGGTGTTTTGCTAGTGTAACCTTAGTCATGCATGACCTAGAAGACTAATCATGACCAAGGAGACCTAATCATGTGTTTAGGATTTCAAATTTCTACATTTAAGCCTAGGGGTATTTTGGTCATTTTGACACTTTTGTGAAATTGTGAATTGTATTAATTAAATATGTGTTAGTTACATTGTTGAGACTTGACCTAGAAGTTAGCCTAATCTAGATGTTAACCATGACCCTAGAAGCTAAGTTAGAGGATTTCAATTAAGCAATCACATTAGTGTAATATCTAGATATTATTAGGAAAGATATTTTACTTTTGAGATATTTGTGAAAAGAAGCCTTAACCAATAGGAAGCCTTAGAATTTGTTGGAGAAACCTTAGCCACTCATCCTAAACCCTAACCCTAATATTTTCAACAGCCGTCACACCATTTCCCCCCTATAAATGCAACACATTAATCATTTGCACCATTTTTAATTCATTTTATTTGCCTCCTTTGTGTTCTTCCCTAAACTTCTCCCCAAATATCCAAATCAACTCCATTTTGAGCCAAATTTCTTGCATTGGAATTCCCTACTGATGAGGATGCTAAGGGAAGCTAGCTAGCAAGGTTGCACAAGCATTTGGCACCCCCAAGTGAAGAGGACACCCCCCCTATTCTAGGTTTTCATTGAGTTTTCACTCAATAGGTAAATACCCTCATAAATAGTTAAATTTCTGTTTTCTCTTCATGAATGGATGCATCTAGGTACCAGGGACCTATAGGCTAAGTTTGGTAGGAATTAGATTAGGTTTGGTGTCCGTATCGGACACGTATCTAGGTTAATACTAAAGTGTTTGAGGTAATGCCTCAATGAACTTTTTGTTTTCCATTTTCAAAACAAATTATATATTTTGAAAGCTCCTGATGTGTGGAATATATTTCGTGAAGACTGAGTCGTGTTTGGTGTCGATTTCGTGTCGTAATTCATGCTGGACACGCAGCACGTGGGCTCGGTCGGGTGCCCTGCTGCCCGTGTCTGATTTCTCTTAGGACACGACACCTCATGACACAAAAATTGGTGTGTACGTGGCCCACATGACTGACAGGACCCCCACGAAATTTCGTGGGTCCTCGTTCAGTGTGCATGGAGAAATCGTGTCTGCACTGATTTCGTACTACACTGGGACACTGTTAAAATACGTTCTGACACGACCTTGTAACTAGGACACGACACAGGTTGGGGTTCGTGCAGGCACTTGAAACCCTAGACCTGTACCCTATATATTACTGTACTTGTGCACTTTGTGTCTCGTGCACTGTGTTGAGTCCATTTCGACTCGACACGGCCGCACGAGGTCACTGTTCCACTGATTTCTGATAACTTAGCATTTCACACTTTTGACACATCGTGTCCTGTTTATTGGACACGTATGACTTCCTTGTGGACACATGGACACTTGCACTGCACAATTTCTTACTGACTGTTATTAAAGTCTGTGATTGTTTTTGGTGTTGAAATGGAAAAAAATTAAGTTTCAGAAATGGGAAGAAACCTGAGATTTTACTATGTTAACCTGGGAATTTCGAAAACTGAAATTGATTTGGTGAAATGGGGTTGGCTTTTGAAATTGCAACTTGATACTGTATTATCCCAAGTTTCAGAAATCAATGAGTTTAAAATGGAATGTTGAGTTTCATATATATATGAACTGTGTGCCTATATTAACAGTAAAAAAAAACCTGAGAAATCCTGAGACAAATCTGAGACTTAATACACATGCACACAGCCACCTTGAACACACATTGATTCCTGTGCCTTGACACTCCACATTCACTAGTTCACTCATTCACACTTCACTTGGCTGCACACTCTGTGACACTACACTACTATGGACACATGTTGGCACTCATCTGATACATGCTAGACACCAGGCCATATATTCATGGTCACTTTTGACTTAGGTTTTGATGATTAGATAGGATATGTAATTTAGGTATCAGATGTTTGGTAAGTTAGTGGTTAAGAGAGTTGTTTGGGTTTTGAATGTGCAACTGAAATATGAATTTATACACACAAAATATGAATTTATACACACACACATTGTTTAAACTGTTTTCCTAATGTTATTGCAAAGCCTTATACCTGAGATTGGTTGTTTCCTGAGATACTCAGATTTACACACACCTGTTTTCTTCAGTTTACACACATATTAATTTGTGACACCCTAGCCTGTGCACACACAAGCTCACACATTCCTAAACCACATGTTCAGTCATTCCCATATTTATTTAGCCTTATATATGTATTAGATGTTGCTGTCAATTTTCTGTTTTGCACACCCACATGGTCCTAACTATCAGCTGAAGTGAAATACTCTCACTGATTTCTAGTCTTTTGAACTTTCACTCAAGCACTCACTCCCTACACACATTGACTGAAATCTAGGATTCAATCTCTGAAGAGAATAACCTGAGAATGTTTAACAATAACCTGAGAACACCTATGTGAAAACCTGAGATTTCCCTATAACCAAAATCCTGAAAACCTGAGATGCATGGCTGTTCTTTGTACAAACATTGTCACATAAAACTGAGAACCTGAGATTTTCCTGAGAATCTGAATTTAGCACTGTCAACTATCAAGTGCCTAACACACACTCATACCCATTGTAATATATGTATGCAACTGTTTTCATATTAAATGTTAGCTATCACACATTGTCACATTCACCCACATACATTTCACTCATACACACACAGCCCCCTTCCCTTCTATATGTATGCAACTTGTATAATATATATATAAATAAATGTAGGTTTGCATGTATATGCCTTAGCCTCTCTATGTACCTATGTACACATGTATGTATATAGATGGTATGTGTAAAGAGTGTTTTGGTATTTGTTTGAGAGCTTGCCTTAGCACAATTGCTTCTTGGTTCATTGTAACCATACACATGGTATATATATGTGTGGTATACATATTATAGGATATTGACCATGGTGTGCTAATGGGAGATTGAGCTTGAGATAGACATAGATACATTTTTTTAGTGATAGATAGTTATCTATATGTTACCCTTGAAGACCCCTTTAGTCTAGCTATCATAGTCCAACCCTAGATAGTTGACCCTTGACAATGTTGACTTGGGTTGACCCAGAGTTGACCAAGTTTGACTGGGACCTAGTTTGACCTAGACAGTTGACCAAGTTTGACTTAGAGTTGATCTTGACCTAGAATTGACTTAGAATCATGTAGATTGCATCATAGACTCCATTTATCTTATTTTAAACATGTCATAACCCATACTGCTCTATTTAGAACTTTGTGACTCCGGTGCAGACATCTGATATTTCATTACTCTTTTCAGAGTATCAGGCGAGTACATTCTCTGATAGTTCTTTCATTTACTTGTCAATTACTGTACTTCAGTTCTAGTTAGCTGTATGTGATTCTCTGTTACAAACACGTATTTTTATTTCTGAATCCATGTATGCGACACATATACTTACTTGTCTTACCTCTATTATTCGAATCATCATACGAATCATCATACGAATCACTATTCGAATCGCCCTATTCGTATCTTCATATGTTGGTTGGACTTGTATTCGTCTTATGTGTTGAATTACGGATTCATTTGTATTAGACTGGGCGGGGAAATACTGATTAGACATGTAGACATATCCCCCTATTCGACTCACCCCTCTGTGAATTATATTCGAACGATAGCCATCCCTCATCTGATCAGTGAGTGGTGTGCCGTATTACCTACAGCCGTTTACTTGTCGAACTCGGTATTTTAAAACACACTTAGAGAATTTATTCGAATCATTGTTGACTACTATTCGAATCACTATTCGCATCACCTTATTCGAATCACTATTCGCATCACCTTATTCGAATCACTTTATTAGAATAATGATTAGAATCACATTCGACTCATCATGTATTAGACTCACTTTGGGATTACACTCGACTTATATTGTACATCTGAACTCATTATGTTACTCTAGTTCAGCTAGATTATATTTTACAGTCTTCATTGCTATGATTCTTCTCTTGTTTAGTTATTTACTTTCCTTGCACTTTATCTGTCTTTCTTACCATCACCTGAAAATTAAACTGCCATATTCATCAATATAACTATCTATAACTGCTTTATAGTTCTCTGTCATTTACTTGGAATTTCTTGATAAAATGTACTCGTTCCTGTCCTGACTGGACCTGTTAAAATATTACAGATGATTGCCCTGAGGACATTTGCCCCACTTGCCTCGGAGCAGGAGATGGCTTAGCTACCTATGGCCCCGATACTCAGGAGTGATCGACAGACTAGCTAGTAGACTTGGTTTAGTTTTTCATGTTTTAGAACTTGAATTGTAATAACTTGAGATACGAGTTTGTATTTGAGTTTGTTTGAGATATTATTATTTAGTAGTTATAAATGTTGTTATTTAGTTTTTAGTTATAAACTTCTGTGTTATCTTATCGTGCTTAGACTGTGATTGAGATTTCATTATATCTATACTTGTCCTCCGTTCGGAGTTGAGATTTGACAAGTACATTATATAATTGCGTGAGTTGTTGATTAGATAGTAACCTAGGACAGCGTTCTACCGCCGACACTGTGGCGTAGGCTGGACGTACCCACTTCTCGTGCCCCTATACAGGGTGCGGGTCGTGACACGTTTTTTAGTGGTGGCCCGTGCAGGTCGAGTTTATGTAGTGGTATTCGAACTAGAGTATCACTACAGCCTGCGATAGGATTTGAGAGATAGGTTTAAACGGAGAGGTACTCAATCACAGTTAGGAAAATTCTGCTTTAAATCATGCCATCTACATATCGTACTGATTGCCTTCTTTGAAATAAATTATCCTCCTTTGATATATCGATTCCTGCTCAGTATTGACTTCCTTGTTCGATTTGTCTTCAGGATGGTGGAGACACGATCACATCGCTCTGGTGCAGCAGTAGTTGTAGAGGGGACTGCCACCTTCAGCCAGATCAGCAGGGTCAGGAGGCTGCAGCTCCTTCCACCTCTATTCATATTGAGACTTCAGCAGCAGCAGCAGCTAGGGGTATGCCTCCACCAGTTCAGGGGCAGGACCCAGTCATCCCAGAGATGCAGTTTCAGCAGCCGCCGCCTACAGGACACGTGGATGCGGCACGGATGTTTGCCTACTTCCAGCAGTTTATGGACCGGCAGCAGGCCCGACAGGACAGGGGCATAGAGTTGGTCCTTACGACAGTCGCAGCTCGACCAGTGATCCAGCAGCCGAGGACACCGGGGATAGAGCAGTTCCAGAAGATGAGCCCCAGAGACTTCCTGGGGACAGAGGGGATTTTATATGCCGACGAGTGGATCGAGCATATTGAGGAGATCTTTCGCCTGGCCCGGATACCGGCAGATCTCCAAATAGAGGCAGCAGCTAGCCGGATGCGAGATCTTGCTCGCACCTGGTATCAGTCAGACCCCAGAGTGGGGGTAGCTGGACAGACCTGGGAGGAGTTCAAGGGCTTCTTCAAGAAGAGGTTCTTCCCAGATTCAGCGCTCCGAGCCTTGGAGTCGCAGTTCGAGAGCTTAGTTCAGGGGAGCCTCTCAGTAGAGGAGTACGCTGGGGAGTTCGGCCGCCTCGGCAGATTCGTAGAGGGCTTGAACGAGACGGCGAAGGCCCAGAGGTTTCGGAAGGGTCTGGTCAAGGAAGTCAAGTCCTTGACCAAGGGCAACAGGGATGCCCCTTTTGAGAAGATTTTGACGGAAGCCTTATTGGCTGAGGATGACCTTGAGCTTAGGCTCAAGAGGGGGCGAGACCCAGTTGGGGGCAGCAGCAGCGGAGGCCAGGCCAAGAGGCCTCACGTACAGTTTCAGCAGGTGCAGCATCAGCCTAGAGGACAGGACCGCAAGGTGCAGACTTGTGCTTACTGCAAGAGGGCAGGGCACGGTTGGGAGACTTGTTATAGGAGGCAGAAGGTTTGTCTATTCTGTGGATCCGCTGCTCATCAGGTCAGGGATTGCCCTACTGCACCCGTATTTGATGGAGCACCGGGTCAGAGAGAGAGAGCTAGGCCACCTGTAGCGCAGCACCATGCCCAGAGGGGTGGAGCTTTTGCTATGGCAGTCGAGGAGACTGACGCTGCAGGTGACGGGTTAGCAGGTTTGACCTTCTTGTTCTTCCTCTCCACTTTATGTGTGATTTCTATTAGTACCTGCCAGGATATGATTGTGATATGCTAGATAGCGTAGTTACCCTGTTCGAGACTGTGGAATCACGACCAGTCGGACAGAGTTTTGTATATTATCTTGACCTTGTTTGATTTGGGGGTTTGACCTAGCAGGAGTACGATCATCTTAATTTCGAGGACAAAATTCTTCTAAGGGGGGTAGACTTGTAACACCCAGTTTTTCCAAATGAGGGTAATTTTAAAATTTTGTATTTTAAATCATTTAATAATGATATTTAAGTCATGATATAATTTTTGGTGATTTTTAGTTATTTTAAAACTATTTAATTGAGTGAAATGTGAAATTGGTGTTTTGCTAGTGTAACCTTAGTCATGCATGACCTAGAAGACTAATCATGACCAAGGAGACCTAATTATGTGTTTAGGATTTCAAATTTCTACATTTAAGCCTAGGGGTATTTTGGTCATTTTGACACTTTTGTGAAATTGTGAATTGTATTAATTAAATATGTGTTAGTTACATTGTTGAGATTTGACCTAGAAGTTAGCCTAATCTAGATGTTAACCATGACCCTAGAAGCTAAGTTAGAGGATTTCAATTAAGCAATCACATTAGTGTAATATCTAGATATTATTAGGAAAGATATTTTACTTTTGAGATATTTGTGAAAAGAAGCCTTAACCAATAGGAAGCCTTAGAATTTGTTGGAGAAACCTTAGCCACTCATCCTAAACCCTAACCCTAATGTTTTCAACAGCCATCACACCATTTCCCCCCTATAAATGCAACACATTAATCATTTGCACCATTTTTAATTCATTTTATTTGCCTCCTTTGTGTTCTTCCCTAAACTTCTCCCCAAATATCCAAATCAACTCCATTTTGAGCCAAATTTCTTGCATTGGAATTCCCTACTGATGAGGATGCTAAGGGAAGCTAGCTAGCAAGGTTGCACAAGCATTTGGCACCCCCAAGTGAAGAGGACACCCCTCCTATTCTAGGTTTTCATTGAGTTTTCACTCAATAGGTAAATACCCTCATAAATAGTTAAATTTCTGTTTTCTCTTCATGAATGGATGCATCTAGGTACCAGGGACCTATAGGCTAAGTTTGGTAGGAATTAGATTGGGTTTGGTGTCCGTATCGGACACGTATCTAGGTTAATACTAAAGTGTTTGAGGTAATGCCTCAATGAACTTTTTGTTTTCCATTTTCAAAACAAATTATATATTTTGAAAGCTCCTGATGTGTGGAATATATTTCGTGAAGACTGAGTCGTGTTTGGTGTCGATTTCGTGTCGTAATTCATGCTGGACACGCAGCACGGGGGCTCGGTCGGGTGCCCTGCTGCCCGTGTCTGATTTCTCTTAGGACACGACACCTCGTGACACAAAAATTGGTGTGTACGTGGCCCACATGACTGACAGGACCCCCACGAAATTTCGTGGATCCTCGTTCAGTGTGCATGGAGAAATCATGTCTGCACTGATTTCGTACTACACTGGGACACTGTTAAAACACGTTCTGACACGACCTTGTAACTAGGACACGACACAGGTTGGGGTTCGTGCAGGCACTTGAAACCCTAGACCTGTACCCTATATATCACTGTACTTGTGCACTTTGTGTCTCGTGCACTGTGTTGAGTCCATTTCGACTCGACACGGCCGCACGAGGTCACTGTTCCACTGATTTCTGATAACTTAGCATTTCACACTTTTGACACATCGTGTCCTGTTTATTGGACATGTATGACTTCCTTGTGGACACATGGACACTTATACTGCACAATTTCTTACTGACTGTTATTAAAGTCTGTGATTGTTTTTGGTGTTGAAATAGAAAAAAATCAAGTTTTAGAAATGGGAAGAAACCTGAGATTTTACTATGTTAACCTGGGAATTTCGAAAACTGAAATTGATTTGGTGAAATGGGGTTGGCTTTTGAAATTGCAACTTGATACTGTATTATTCCAAGTTTCAGAAATCAATGAGTTTAAAATGGAATGTTGAGTTTCATATATATATGAACTGTGTGCCTATATTAACAGTAAAAGAAAAACCTGAGAAATCCTGAGACAAATCTGAGACTTAATACACATGCACACAGCCACCTTGAACACACATTGATTCCTGTGCCTTTACACTCCACATTCACTAGTACACTCATTCATACTTCACTTGGCTGCACACTCTGTGACACTTTACTACTATGGATACATGTTGGCACTCATCTGATACATGCTAGACACCAGGCCATATATTCATGGTCACTTTAGACTTAGGTTTTGATGATTAGATAGGATATGTAATTTAGGTATCAGATGTTTGGTAAGTTAGTGGTTAAGAGAGTTGTTTGGGTTTTGAATGTGCAACTGAAATATGAATTTATATACACACACATTGTTTAAACTGTTTTCCTAATGTTATTGCAAAGCCTTATACCTGAGATTGGTTGTTTCCTGAGATACTCAGATTTACACACACCTGTTTTCTTCAGTTTACATACATATTAATTTGTGACACCCTAGCCTGTGCACACACAAGCTCACACATTCCTAAACCACATGTTCAGTCATTCCCATATTTATTTAGCCTTATATATGTATTAGATGTTGCTGTCAATTTTCTGTTTTGCACACCCACATGGTCCTAACTATCAGCTGAAGTGAAATACTCTCACTGATTTCCAGTCTTGAACTGTCACTCAAGCACTCACTCCCTACACACATTGACTGAAATCTAGGATTCAATCTCTGAAGAGAATAACCTGAGAATGTTTAACAATAACCTGAGAACACCAATATGAAAACCTGAGATTTCCCTATAACCAAAATCCTGAAAACCTGAGATACATGGCTGTTCTTTGTACAAACATTGTCACACAAAACTGAGAACCTGAGATTTTCCTGAGAATCTGAATTTAGCACTGTCAACTATCAAGTGCCTAACACACACTCATACCCATTGTAATATATGTATGCAACTGTTTTCATATTGAATGTTAGCTATCACACATTGTCACATTCACCCACATACATTTCACTCATACACACACAGCCCCCTTTCCTTCTATATGTATGCAACATGTATAATATATATATAAATAAATATAGTTTTGCATGTATATGCCTTAGCCTCTCTATGTACCTATGTACACATGTATGTATATAGATGGTATGTGTAAAGAGTGTTTTGGTATTTGTTTGAGAGCTTGCCTTAGCACAATTGCTTCTTGGTTCATTGTAACCATACACATGGTATATATATGTGTGGTATACATATTATAGGATATTGACCATGGTGTGCTAATGGGAGATTAAGCTTGAGATAGACATAGATACATTTTCTTAGTGATAGATAGTTATCTATATGTTACCCTTGAAGACCCCTTTAGTCTAGCTATCATAGTCCAACCCTAGATAGTTGACCCTTGACAATGTTGACTTGGGTTGACCCAGAGTTGACCAAGTTTGACTGGGACCTAGTTTGACCTAGACAGTTGACCAAGTTTGACTTAGAGTTGATCTTGACCTAGAATTGACTTAGAATCATGTAGATTGCATCATAGACTCCATTTATCTTATTTTAAACATGTCATAACCCATACTGCTCTATTTAGAACTTTGTGACTCCGGTGCAGACATCTGATACTTTATTACTCTTTTCAGAGTATCAGGCGAGTACATTCTCTGATAGTTCTTTCATTTACTTGTCAATTACTGTACTTTAGTTCTAGTTAGCTGTATGTGATTCTCTGTTACAAACACGTATTTTTATTTCTGAATCCATGTATGCGACACATATACTTACTTGTCTTACCTCTATTATTCGAATCATCATACGAATCATCATACGAATCACTATTCGAATCACCCTATTCGTATCTTCATATGTTAGTTGGACTTGTATTCGTCTTATGTGTTGGATTACGGATTCATTTGTATTAGACTGGGCGGGGAAATACTGATTAGACATGTAGACATATCCCCCTATTCGACTCACCCCTCTGTGAATTATATTCGAACGATAGCCATCCCTCATCTGATCAGTGAGTGGTGTGCCGTATTACCTACAGCCGTTTATATGTCGAACTCGGTATTTTAAAACACACTTAGAGAATTTATTCGAATCATTGTTGACTACTATTCGAATCACTATTCGTATTACCTTATTCGAATCACTATTCGCATCACCTCATTCGAATCACTTATTAGAATAATGATTAGAATCACATTCGACTCATCATGTATTAGACTCACTTTGGGATTACACTCGACTTATATTGTACATCTGAACTCATTATGTTACTCTAGTTCAGCTAGATTATATTTTACAGTCTTTATTGCTATGATTCTTCTCTTGTTTAGTTATTTACTTTCCTTGCACTTTATCTGTCTTTCTTACCATCACCTGAAAATTAAACTGCCATATTCATCAATATAACTATTTATAACTGCTTTATAGTTCTCTGTCATTTACTTGGAATTTCTTGATAAAATGTACTCGTTCCTGTCCTGACTGGACCTGTTGAAAATATTACAGATGATTGCCCTGAGAATATTTGCCCCACTTGCCTCGGAGCAAGAGATGGCTTAGCTACCTATGGCCCCGACACTCAGGAGTGATCGACAGACTAGCTAGTAGACTTGGTTTAGTTTTTCATGTTTTAGAACTTGAATTGTAATAACTTGAGATACGAGTTTGTATTTGAGTTTGTTTGAGATATTATTATTTAGTAGTTATAAATATTGTTATTTAGTTTTTAGTTATAAACTTCTGTGTTATCTTATCGTGCTTAGACTGTGATTGAGATTTCATTATATCTATACTTGTCCTCCGTTCGGAGTTGAGATTTGACAAGTACATTATATAATTGCGTGAGTTGTTGATTAGATAGTAACCTAGGACAGCGTTCTACCGCCGACACTGTGGCGTAGGCTGGACGTACCCACTTCTCGTGCCCCTATACAGGGTGCGGGTCGTGACAATCACTAACCTCCTACAGTTTAGCGATGCTTAGCGACAGACCACGCGTCACTAAACGCCGCCAAATATTGCTAAGTGTCGCTGACTTCCTACAGCTCGACGACGCTTAGTGACACAAGTTCGGATCGTTTATGGTCGCTAGACGTCGACAAAACATCGCTAACTCCTGCAACTTTTATCGACAGTTGGCGACAAACTACTGGTCGCTAATTCTGCGATAGGAAGTCGCTTTAAATTTCTGAATTTGCGACGTTACTACGTCGCTATTGCGACATTTTGCTACATTTTTGTGCTTAGTGACTTGATGTAACGCGACAACAAGTAAACGTCGACAATTTTTCGTCGCTGATTTAGATTAGCGACATTTTCTATTATTTTACCGACGACTTTTGACGTCGCTAATAGGAGTTATTTTGGTAGTGTCTGTATGAATTATGGTTCAATATAACTCCTAACATTAGCTATTTCAAGGTGTTTGGTTGCAGATGTTTTATTTTGAACACTAAAGACAACTAGGGAAATTTTGATAAAAAAGCTGATGGGGGCATATTTTTTGGCTATGCTGTCAAGAGCAAAGGATATATGGTATTCAACAAAAGGTTACTGATCATTGAAGAATCAATAAATGTTACATTCGACGAACTAAGTAGTCAACGCAACAACGACAGTGACAATGAAGAAGAGATAACTCCCTCAGACGAAACATCTGAAGATACACCATCCTCCTACCTGGAAAGTCTGTCGAAACGATTGCAGTTTATATCAAATCATCCGGAAGAACTAGTAATAGGTATAAGTACTTGCTCAAGAACAAGAGATATAGTTGCTAATGTTGCTTTTAATTCTAAAATAGAACCTAAGAACATTTTAGAATCTTTAATGATAAATTTTGGATTTCTGTAATACAAGAGGAACTAAACCAATTAAAACAAAATCAAGTTTGGGACTCGTTCCCAGACCTAATGATCATTGGTACCAATTGGGTGTTCCAAAATAAGTTAGATGAGAATGGTTCAGTCACACGTAACAAAGTACATCTAGTAGCTCAAGACTATAATCAAGAAGTAGGCATTGACTATGATGAGACATATGCTCCAGTTGCTAGACTAGAATCATTCGTATGCTTTGTGCTTTTGCAAGTTTTAGTAATTTTAAACTTTTTTAAATGGATGTCAAAAGTGCTTTTCTAAATGGTTTTATAAAAGAAAAAATTGTGTAAAACAACCTCCTGGCTTTGAAATTTTCAAAAATTCTGATCATGTATTCATGCTTCGTAAGGCTCTCTACGGTCTCAAACAAGCACCTCATGCATGGTATGAGCGTCTTAGTTCCTTCTTACTTAAACACGTTTTTTCAAAAGGGAAGGTTGACTCTCTTTTTATAAAATCTTTGGATAAGAATATTTTATTAGTACAGATATATATAGATGACATAATCTTCGGATCAATAAATGAGATGCTATGTAACGAGTTTACTAATTGTATGCAGACTGAATTCGAAATGAGAATGATGGGAGAACTAACATTCTTCCTTGGGCTATAAATCAAGCAAAGTTCACAAGGGATATTCATCAATCAAGTAAAGTATACAAAAGACATGTCGAAGAAGTTTGACATGGATAACGTCAAACCAATTGGAACTTCTATGGCAACGTCTGTAAAGCATGACATAGATGAAAGTGGTAAACCAAAAGAAGTGCATAAGTATAGAGGTATAAATGGTAGTTTATTATACCTAATTGCTAGTCGATCAGACATTATGTTTTTAGTATGTTTATGTGATAGATATCAGGGTTGTCCTAAAGAATCACATGTTAGCACCGTAAGCGTATCCTCTGATACCTTAAAGGTACTTTGACAACCGGTCTATGGTATCCCAAAACCGATTAGTTTGAACTGATAGGTTAGTTGGATGTAGATTTGTAGGAAGCAAGTGTAGGCCCATTGGTCATGGTCAAACCTGATTTTAATAATTGATCTAACCCTATCATGATATAAGGGCTACTTGGACAATTGCTGAGATCTGCTATTGCTACCATTTAAGACTGAAGCCGTTTTGGCACATGAGTATGTATTTCAATATTCAATATAATCTCCATATTATTGAGTTTAGGAATACAATGTACACCGAGTAGTACTAGTAAATAGGCTATCCCAAAATATTTTCAAAATATCATTTGTTTTAAAAATAGCCCATTTTGTAAAAAGCTCATAAACTGCTTAAACTTTTCAAAAAGCCTAAAATTCGATTTACAAAAATCTCAAAATTCATATTCTGGACCCTAGGAGAATTCGGCCCAAGTTTGGCCCAAATTCTGCCCGAGTTCGGATAGTACCCGTTGGATTTTAAACTTGGTCATCCCGCAGTTACAGATGTAATGGCTATTTGTCGAGATTCTCTCAAAGAATTTTGACCAAATTCTGCCCGAATTCTGCTCGAATTCTTCCATTAGAAAAAAAGTAAATAGAAAAGAATCTCTTTCATTTCAACACACCTCTCTTCTCTTCTCTCAGCTTAATACGTTCTTCAAAAGTATTCTAAGCTCTTTTATCTTGAAATCCCAAGCCAGTTACAATCCTTTAGTCGATTTGCCAGTGCGGTATGGTCTAGAAGTTTCAAAGTGATTGTAATTAGAGGCTTGATTGAATAAAGATACTTCACAATTGAAGTTGGTCGAGTACTTCGGATCAAAGCTCGTATTGTAGAAGTTGCAAGAACTTCGGAGGAGAACTTGTGACATTTTTCCATAGTGGATTCAACTGGAAGCTAGATTTCTTCCGACTGGAATAGTCCGCACAAGAGGGAAACCAGTGTACATTCTTGTGTTTTGTTTGCTCTTTGCTCTCTGCTTTTTCATTTACATAATTGTGATATATATTCTGTGATCTTGCTGCTAACAATTTTTTATTAGCTAAATTTCTGCTGCCCACTCTATTCACTCCCCTAGAGTATAGCACTTTACATTTTGTTCCTATAATTGGTATCATAGCGGGTTATACAGGCAAAGCAAAGTAACACGGCTGTTATATTATTATCTATACTATTGTTACATAGATCACTATATCACACATGACAACTGTGAAATTCACAAGTGAAGGCCAGGCCACAAATATACCTCCACTGTTTAATGGTACAAATTACACATACTAGAAACATACATGAGTTTATTTTTGAAATCTCTAGATTTTGACTTATGGTCTATTGTAATTGATGGCTATAAGAAGTCTGCACGTATTCTTGTTGATGGAGAGTTGGTTGAGAAAAGCCATGACAAGTATACTAAAGCTGAAAAGAAATAGACCAGCCTTGGCGTACGTGCTATTAACGCTTTATTTTGTGCCTTAGACAGGACTAAATTTAACAGGGTGTCTACAAGCACAACATCAAATGAAGTAAGGAAACTTCTAGAAGTTACTTACGAAGGCATGACACAAGTCAAGGAGTCAAAGATTAGAAGACTTACTCAGGAGTATGAGGCATTCAATATGAACCCAAACGAATCCGTCACTCAGATGTTAACAAGATTTCTGGGTTATTATAAACCCTCTGTCTTCCTTTGGTAAAGAATACAATAACGATGAAAGATTTGCAAACTTCTACGAGCTCTCATGAAGAACTGAATTCCAAAGGCTACTGCAATTATTGAATGAAATGACCTTACTACTATCTCTCTTAAAACACTCATAGGTAAGGTACTCACTCACGTGTTGGAACTTCAAGACTTTGAAGAAGTTGTACCAAAAGAGAAGTCGATTGCCCTCAAAGCTCAACACAGAAGATCTGTCGAAGATGATTCCAACGACAGTGACTCTGACTTTGAAGATCAATCTCTCCTAGTAAGAATGTTCAAGAAGTTCATAAGATTCAATAGAAGAAAAAAAAGAACACAACAACAACAATAGCAACAACGAAGAAGATCCAATCTGCTACGATTGCAAGAAGAAATGATACACCAAAAAGGACTGTCCAACAGCATCATCGTCAACCAAAAAAAGCAACAAGTATGACAAGGGTTACCTGAAGAAATCAATATCTAGAAGGTATGCCAACACAAGCATATGGCATGAAAGTGAAGCTAGCGACTAAGTAGATGAACAATCAGACGACGCTGCAAATGTATGCTTAATGGCATTTGATCAGGTAAACACTAACCCCCTGTTTGATACATATGACGATTTTACCTTTGAACAGTTAGGTGAAGACTTTAGTGACCTCTTAGGTGATTACAGAAAACTACGTAGTAAATACCAAAACTCTACGAAAGTACTGAAAGAGTACAAAGGTGAAATAGAAAGACTTATCGACCTACTAGCTGAGGTTAGAAGTAATAATAATTCTAATGAGGTAGGTGATCTCTCTTATGTTAAGTTGCAATTACACGAGACCACAAGGCTATCCGAAGAGAAAGACAAACCATTACCAAATTATAGGAAGACCTACTAAAATAGAAGAAGTCTTCAGCAAGCATTAGTCAGAAATGATGCACTCACTGCTGACTACAATACACTGTATGACACTTCCAAAAAGTTGGAAATTAGGTTAAGAAAATAGCTTCAGGTTGTTGCTTCCTACCCTAACGTGTATCACTTACCGAAACACTAGAACACTGTCAAATCCAACACTGTCAAACCAAACCCAACCAAAACTTTGCCCAAGAAGACTAATAGGCATGCATTTTATTATCAATATCCAACTAGAAAACCAAGACCTACCAAGCATGCATAACACACTGTATCTAACACTCAATATGCTATTGTCATTATTATGGCACCATTGGTCATATCTCTCATGTATGTAAAGTAATAAAGCTTGTTGATTTAATGATATGGGCATGGATACCAATGACTAACATTTTAGGACACTATAAGAAATAGGAACCAAAAGTTTTATCTGTAAATTCTTTTATATGTTGAACACCCAACGCATGCTAGAAGCAAGTGGATCCTCGACAGTGGTTGCTCACGACACATGACCGGTGACGCTTCATTATTCGCAACATTGTCAAAGAAGAAAGAATGATACGTCTCCTTCAGTAATAATCTTAAAGGATATATAGTAGGTATCGACAATATTGGTAAGGCAACCTATCATGTGATTAAAGATGTCTATCTAGTAACCGAGTTAAAGAATAACCTACTCAGCATAAGTCATTTAGCTGACCATGGTTATTGTATTAACTTTGTCAAATACAAATATACTATAGTTGATAGCTCAACTGGTATTACTATCTTTGAAGGTATTAGGGAAGATAATATATATGTTTTCTATCTATTGGAAGGGGCTAACAAAGCTGGTAGATGCTTAATTGCCAAGAATGATGAAAGTCAATTATGGCATATGAGACTCAGTCATGCAAATATGGATACAATTTTAAGACTATCCACAAAAAAGTTGGTACGAGGCTTACCAGATATCACCTTCAAGAAGGATATGGTACATAGTGAATGTGAAAAGAACAAAGCTATTCGATCCACTTTTAGGTCCAAGAATGTTGTAAGTACCACTAGACCTCTACAATTACTGCATATGGATTTATTTGGGCCTAGTAGAATTACTAGCCTAGGTGGTAAGTTATATGCTTTTGTAATAGTAGATGATTTCCCTAGATACACGTGGGTATATTTTCTTGTACACAAAAATGATGCATTGTCTGAATTCATTTCCTTTTGCAAGAAAGTTCAAAATGAGAAAGGATTCATGATCACTCATATAGTGGGCATGGCGGCAAATTTGAGAATGCAGAGTGTGAGCAATTAGGTGACACACAAAGTTATCTGCATGAGTTCTCCTGCCCTAGGATTCTGCAACATAATGGAGTTATGGAACGTAAGAACAGGACTCTATCTGAAATGGCTAGAGTTATATTAAATTAGTTTAGTCTATATAAATACTTTTGGGCTGAAATTGTCAATATAGCTTGTTTTTTTTAGGGTGAACAAAAAACAAGCTATATTGAGTTATGGTTGTTATGTTCTCAATATGGTTCTAATTCGACATAAATCGAAGAAGACTCCCTATGAGTTATAGTTTGATAGGACACCATATGTTTTTTATTTCAAAATCTTTGGTTGCAAATATTTTATTCTTAATACTAAAGATAATTTGAGAAAATTTGACGAAATGGTCGATGAAGGTATATTTTTATATTATGCGGCCAAAAGCAAAGGGTACCGAGTCTTCAACAAAAAGACCATGATCATCGAAGAGTTAATAAATGTTACTTTTGACAAACTGAAGCAACAGAAAATCGACGATGATGATGAAGACATCAGTACACCAAGTATAGCACCTACAGAACCTTCAAGCACAGCAGTAGCTGATCCTCCAAGCAGAGCACGTACAGAACCAGAAGCCGGAACTAGCTACCTTGAGAGTTTGCCAAAAAGAATGAAGTTTATGGCTGACCATCCCAAGGATATGGTAATAGGTGAGATTATCAGGTTATAAGTACTCGTTCCTCAAGTAGAAATATAGGTTCCTGTGTTGCATTTATTTCACAGCTAGAACCCAAAACTATTGAAGAAGCATGTAGCGATAATTTTTGGTTAGATGCTATGCAAGAGTAATTAAACCAATTTGAACGAAATCAAGATTGAGAACTTGTTCCCAAGCCCATTTATCATCTGGTCATTGGCACCCGCTGGGTATTCCGAAATGAACTTAATGAGAATGTTTTAGTTACTCGTAACAAGGCCCGACTCGTAGCTTAAGGATACAACCCAGCAAAAAGTATCGATTACGAAGAGATCTATACCCGAGTTGCTAGAATAGAATCCATTTGCTTGTTATGTACATTTACGTGTTTTTATAATTTTAAACTTTTTTAAATGGATGTTAAAAGTGTTTTACGGTTTTATAAAAGAAGAAGTTTATGTAGCTCAACCTCCAGGTTTAACTGATTTCAAAAACCTTGATCACGTTTTCAAGTTGAAGAAAGCCTTATACGGTTTGAAACAAGCCCCTCTTGCTTGGTATGATCGTTTAAGCTATTTTCTACTTGATAACGATTTTACAAAAGGCAAGGTTGACACTACATTATTTATGAAATTCTTTAATAAAAATCTTTTTTTAATTCAGATTTACATTGACGATATTATCTTTGGATCTACTGATGAACCTCTTTGTCAACAATTTTTAAAGTGTATACAGAATGAGTTTGGGATAAGCATGATGGAAGAACTCAAATTATTCCTTAGACTGTAAATCAAACAAACCAATAATGGGACATTCATTAATCAAGCCAAGTACACAAAAGACTTACTAAAGAAGTTTGATCTGGAAACCGTCAAACCTCTTGGCAATTCGATGGAAACTTCAACCAAGCTTGATATTCAGGAACAAGGCAAACCGGTCAACATATATAGGTATCAAAGTATGATTGGTAGTTTACTTTATTTAACTGCTAGTCGCCATGATATAATGTTTAGTGTTTGCTTGTGTGCACGTTTCCAAGCTAACCCTAAGGAATCACACTTGTGCAAGGTTAAGCGTATCTTTCGATACCTTAAAGGCACTTCTTCTGTCGGCTTATGGTATCCCAAAACTACATCCTTTGACCAAACCGGTTACTCGGATGCCAATTTTTTGAGATGCAAAGTAGATATAAAAAAGTACTAGTGGCATGTGTTATTTCCTAGGTAAGGCTCTAGTCTCTTGGTTTAAGAAGAAGCAAAATTTTGTCGCAATATCAACTACCGAGGCTAAGAGCATCTCCAACCCTATTGTAAGTTTAGAAAAAAATGGTTGCCACATAGGAATGACAATCTTTCAATTCCAAAATCCTTCTCCAATGAAAATATAGAATATATCTTAAAATTGACATGGCAATGACATGGCAAAGACAACGTGAAGCTGGTTGTTTAGATCGAGACAATGCACTTCACAATGACTTTGTCTCCACATCATCAATTATGAATAAAAATATTTATAAGAAAATGAAGAAGGGAAGGAGTTGTCTTGGAAGTTGCAAAAAATACTTTTTATTGTATTCACAATACTTTTGCATTGGAGAACACTTTTTTTATCTCATTGTCTTGGGTGAATATCATCTTGCCACATAGGAAAGGCATTGTCTTGTGTCTTATGCCACATAGGAATCACAACACAAAACAAGATAATAGGGTTGGAGATTCTCTAAGTATATCGCCGCAGGACGTTATTGTGCATAAATTTTGTAGAGGAAGCAAACCTTAGAAGACTTTGGTTTATAATATTCATACATAACTATTTTCTTTGACAACACTAGCATTATTAATTTGACTAAGAATCCTATATGTCACTCTTGCACTAAGCATATTGAGATTCAGCAACATTTTCTTAGAGATCATCAAACAATTGGAGATATAGACCATGTATATGTAGACACAGAGAACCAATTAGCTGACAACTTTACAAAACCATTAGCGGAAGATCGTTTTAATTATTTACATCGAGAGTTGGAAATTATAGATGTCAATAATATTAATTAATTTTGTTTTATTGATTACTTTTTAATATGTAAAACTGTTTTCGATACAAGCATACAAAGGGTATGTCTGTCACCACGGCTACGGCTAAAGCAAAACGGTATTTAAGCGTTCCCCGGTGAACCTCCGTTAGCTAGGACAGTACCCCTATGGCTAATCTGAGACAGTAGCTGCGTAACAAAATTTAATTCATAAAATAATATTAATTATGTCAATTAAAATTTAAAATAACTAAACTTGGAATTAATTAATTGAAAAAGATTTATGAATATAAAGTGGCATTGCATTTATTTATGCTCAAAAATACATCAACAGAACCCCAGGCGAACTCCGACCGAATTTGGCCCTAGTTCTGTTGGTGTCGGGTGTTTTAAGTCAGAACCTGAAGTGCCCCTTCCTATTCACCTTCTCCATATCCTCAAAATACAACAGTAGCCGCACCCGAACCCTACAAACCCTAGTTTTTCATCATCTCATTGCTCTCAATTCTTTTGAAGATTTTAATCCAAATTTTGGATTCATGTGGAGTATCTCGTTCTCTTTCACATACTCAAATCACAGAAGGTATAACCTCCTCCTTCTCTATTTTTCAATTTTGTAAATTTCTATGCTTTTTATAGAAATAATGCCTAAGAATATCAACCCCTTTAAGAGGAACAAGACGGCGGCTAGTGAAGAGGCCTCATCTTCGGATCCAATCCATGAATCACTCTTTTCATCCGTCCAATCGAATGATGGGCCGTTCAATGGTTTTTTCTTCCAAACCCATGATCAATCACTTTTATGATATGCAGATTTCTCTATTCATAACATATGCCCTGGCGTACCGATTAAATAGACTAACTTTTTGTCCCATTGGACTTACTTTGAAGCATTACGATTGCATAACCTTGTTACTCATACATATCCGATTGCAACTAATGTTAGTCATTTATTTGATTATAATTTCACTCTTGACACTTTCACAGTTAAAAGTCGTTTCACCGGAACCGATATTCAATTCAATGACGACATAGCGAAATTCCTTGATATTCCAAATGAAAATGCTCCGCTAGACGATATCACAGAATTTGAATTTCTCGTAGGCACGGCCTTAAACAGCTTCAAGAATAAACTTTGTTCTCCTGATCGTGTTCGTTCTGTTAAGTACAAAGTTGCTAATTTGTACTAATTTTTTTATGAATTGCATCGTATCGTCTACTCCACTATCTTGCTCAAATTCACTTCAAAGGATGATGTGACTACCTTTGAAACGTCTGCTCTTTACCATATTCGTAAGGGGATTCTGTTTTCTTTTCCCCAGATGATTATTCATATGATGGGGTCGTTGTCACGAAAGGAACAAAAACCTTGCTTACGCAATGATCCTCCCAATCATCTTTCAGCATTTTGAGATTGATCTATCCACTTGTGCCCGTGACTTTGAGCCCAAGTATCTTCAGATATCTTATCGTAGCGCAGTTGTTCCTCCTGCTCCTCCTACTGCTCTACCTCCACCTGTACAGGACAAACCTATGTCTTATGACGGTATTCACTAGCATCTTTCTAATTTGTGAGCGTTTATTACTGACACATCGAAGGAACGCAAGTTCGAAGATGCCAGTCGATTTGAGGCTCTCGTAAATTCCTTTACGGATCTACGATTTGCTCAGACTGGTCATTCTGCCAGTTTTCTTCCTCGAGATCTAGCTGTATCTGGATACCACTATGAGGGTGAGGCAGTTCGTCACTACTTTGAGCCCGATAATGCTTAAGATTGGTACCATGGTTCTGGTGCTACTCCACATCCTTCTTATGGAGCTGGCACTTCTGGAGCTGGTCCATCTGGACATGGTGGTGCTGCTGGCGCTGATGATGATGATTCTGAGGATTTCTGATCTAGACGTTATGTAGTTTGTTTAGATGTTATCTAGTTAGACTTTATTTTGTCTATGTATGCTTGTAAATGCTCCGACATTCCAAGATAGTACTTTATCTTTTTTATTTTAGCACTGAGACTTTTATTGTTGAGTTAATAAAATTGGAACATCTAGTTATTATTCTCTTATTAGTATGTATTTCAGTGTGTTTCGTACTCTCTCTATTATTCTCTGTATGTATTTTATTATTCTATGCATAGCATTACCTATCTTAGTTTATGCTTCTTACATAGAACTACCTGTGGAATACATGTTATTATGTCCATATTTTTTTTGTATTTTTTCAACATTTGTTTCTTATACATGAATTGCGGTGGAGCTTCTGTCTGTGCGATTATTTTGCTAAGTGACAACGGAGGAGAAATATGATCTAACATCTATTGCAGGATACAAGAATTTTTTTGGATATAGTACCATACAAGCTGAACAAGTACAAACATTACAATTTTGATTCTTTTCAAATCAAAAGATCGAGATGTTATATAGGTCAAGGTTTGTCAATTATAAAAATGGGAGAGATTGTTGGCCCATTGGTCATGGTCAAACCTGATTTTAATAATTGATCTAACCTGTCATGATATAACGGCTACTTGGACAATTGCTGAGATCTTCTACTGCTACCGTTTAAGACTTAAGCTGCTTTGCCACATGAGTCTGTATTTCAATATACAATATAATCTTCATACTTTATTGAGTCTAGAAATACCATGTACACTGAGTCGTACTGGCAAAAAGTTTATCCCAAAATATTTTTAAAATATCCTTTATTTAGAAAATATCCCATTTTATAAAAAACTCCTAAACTGCTAAAACTTTTCAAAAAGCCTAAAATCCGATTTGCAAAAATCCCAAAAATTAAACTCTAGACCCTAGGAGAATTTGGCCCAAATTCTGTCCGAGTTCGGTTAGTGCCCGTTGGATTTTGAACTTTGTCATCCCGCAGTTATGGATGCAATGGCTATTTGCCGAGATTCTCTCAAAGAATTCTAACCGAATTTTGTCCGAATTCTGCCCGAATTCTCCCTTTGGAAAAACTATAAATAGAGAGAATTTTCCTCATTTCAATACACCTCTCTCTTCTCTTCTTTTTAAGCTTAATATGTTCTTCTAAGTGTTCTAAGCTCTTTCATTTTGAAATCCCAAGCCAGTTACAATCCTCTAGTCGATTTGCCAATGTGGTATGGTCTAAAAGTTTCAGAGTGAGTGTAATCAGAGACTTGATTGAAGAAAGACACTTCACAATTGAAGTTGGTCGAGTATTTCGAATCAAAGCTCGCATTGTAGAAGTTGCAAGAACTTCGGAGGAAATCATAGTGGATTCAACAAGAATGTATATAATGTATATAGATACATAACTAAATTCCTACCTCTTTATATATATGTATATGGTTAGCCATGCATGTTATGAGTAAATAGGTTGAGCATTGTAGATTGTTTAACCAATATGCCATGAGTAGTGTAACTGGATAGCTATTGTCTTGAAACCCAAATCCTTCTATACACATGCCTACTATCTAACCACATGAACATGTCCACATATACCCATACACACATGAACCACATAACCCTTACATAATGCTAGCTTTTCCCTCTCTAACGCTATATATATATATATATATATATATATATATATATATATATATATATAAAATAAAAAAAAATAAAAATATATATATATATATATATATTGTGATTGGATTTCAATGCAATTGACTTTCATTATTTAACTTGTGATTTTGATTTTTCTTTGAATAGTACCCCTTTATAGATAATTGGTAGTTATATTTATTTACTTTTTTGATAAGTACCAGTTTTCATATAGGATGGTACACCGCTTTACAGTCTTGATGATTGTTATTTCTGTATATTTTCTAGTTTAGCACCCTAGATTGTTTGTGTGTTTTGATACCCTATGACCGTTTTGGTTAGCATGACTAGTATACCTAGATGAGACTTTCACTACCACCATATGCCATGACCCAGTATGTCGACCTTTTAAATCGTATGATTTGTTTATGTTCTGAGACTTGATTGTGGGTGGGTTGACCTAGAAGGAGTATGAACATTTTAATTTCGAGGATAAATTTTTATAAGGTGGGTAGGATGTGAGCACCCTTAATTTTCGGTTGATTTTTTTTCTGATTAAATTAGTTTCGATAAATAATTTATTCTGTTTATTTATCTTTAAGTGTACTTTTCTGTGCCTTTGATATTTAGAGTGTCAGGGATGTCCAAC
The DNA here is from genome assembly GCA_029216955.1 of Iris pallida. Classification (NCBI taxonomy): domain Eukaryota; kingdom Viridiplantae; phylum Streptophyta; class Magnoliopsida; order Asparagales; family Iridaceae; genus Iris; species Iris pallida. Next base: position 95,732 of record JANAVB010041814.1, on the reverse strand, counting down.
TCTGGAAGCCTTCTTCACGAGTTTTGTAATGGACATGATTACCTTCATGATGGTATATAATGCCCCATCCAAACTTGTTCCCTTGTACTCTTTTTGCTTTGCACAACTTCGGATCGATTTAGACCATTTGATCATTAATTAATTTTCCCACTCTTTTTCTTGATCATTATTAGCATGTTACTGTGACTTTTAATTTGGGAGCACCAGGCTAGTCATTTTCTTGAAACCAACTCATCATGCATGATCTACTCGAGACGCTCTTCACCCATGACCTTCGTGTCCCACTCAGACACACCATTTTGTGCTCTATTTGCTTCATACAACTTTCCTGACACGTGACCTGATTTTATTTCATCCTACGGTGTCACATTCATTTTCCACCTTGATTTGTGGGTACCCTGTCGACCAAACCTATCAGCCCAAAATATGGACATGGCCCACTTTGAGCCTACTACCCGCATGACACTTGTGTCCCATTTATTGGAATCCCCACATGCTACTTATTTACCCATGATCATCATTGCACAATGTCCGGTTTTGATCCAACCCGACTTGACTGAACCCAACCCCAACTTCATATTACACTCTCTCATGACACCTCAGCCTCATTATCCTTGAAAAATATCAAATACCCTATCTACCTATTTTTAATATTTAATAGAAATTTTGTTTATTAAAATCCATAGGAATGGCCAATTTATTCTACAATAAATTCTAGCCATTGATTTCCCTATATTAAATCCTCACCATTATATCCCCTCCATCCCTATAGCAGCCATGTGGCCGGCCCTAAGTTTTAGCAAGGGATCTTCTCTTTCTCTCATTAATTTTTCCTCTCAACAAATATCTTCTCTCTCTCAAACTCTAATATTCTCAAACACACATACCACCAGCAACCTTTCCCTAACCGAGCTCCTCCCATGGCCGAGCCTAGCCGTGGCCGACCACCACCACCAGGTGGCCGTCGGCCACCACCACCAGAAGGCCGAACCATCCTTTCCTCCTCCTTCTTCTCCACACCAACCATCACAACCACCACCACATCATGAATCACCACCACCACCACTTCATTAATCCACCACCGAACCACCACCTCAGCCCCGCACGACTGCCGCCCCACCGTCGCCGGGCTAGGCCAGGCTGCGCCGCCCCGCGCGGTACTGCAACGGCAGCGGGCAGCTGCTTTTGCAGCGTGGCCGGCCGAAAAACGGCCAATGGCCGCGTGCGCAGGCTACGCCGTCGGCCGCCGACACCGTGGTCGTGCCCCCACCGACTGGGCGAATGCCGACGACCCCCCTGGGTCCGCCACCTCTTCTCCGGCGCAACGTATAGGCGATTCGTGCATTTCGTATGGATTCCCGCCGTGACGCGCGCGAAATCAAGTCCGATATGGCGCCCAGTCGCAGCAACTTTGTGCACAATTTTCGAGAAATTCGACCATTGGATCGGCAATTTCTTCGCTTCGTCACAATCTCGGTATATCCATCTTCACCCCCGTAAATTTTTGTCCATTAATTTTATCGTTTGATACATCAAAATCGGCCACCAAGTTGGCCGTTTAAATTGTATAAATTTTGGACAGTTTTGCAGAGCCAACTTCGTTGGCTTGTACCTCCTCCACTGCAGCTCCATTTGGCGTGCTACTAGTTCCTGTGCGAAGCTGGTATAACCCTCTTACTACCCCTCCAGTTTTGTTTCATTGTGAGCTTGTTTGATTGGTTCAATTTGACGCCAAAGTTGGCCGTCCGAATTCATAATTTCCAACTTGTAAAATTCTATTTTTGAACACGGGACTCCAGATTTCATTTCTGACACCACCAGTAGATTCATGGCGTCGTTCTGGCATGTTTTCATATAAAATTTGTTAGATTTGGAGGACGTGGGCCCTGGCACGCATTTCGGTGCAAAGTAGGTCCCATAGTCCGGGTCAACGGAACATTTTGACGCCGGCTCATCGGAATCCAATTCCGGATATACCATTGAGTTCGTACAGTCATTCTGGACTCATTGACATGTAGTTTACTGAGTTTTAAAAACATTGGCTCCGGCACGCATTTTCGTGTAAATCGGAATTCCAAGTTCTGGGCAACGGACCAAATTGAGATCGGGTCAACGGAATCCAATTCTGGATATACCGTTGGGTTCGTATCGTCATTCTGGTTTCGTGGATATATACATTATTATATTTTATAGACTTGTTTTTTTTTGTACATTTTTCTGTGCAAAACGGCTCCGACACGGATACCGTTTTTGACCCGAAATTACCTTTTTGCCCTTGTGTCCAAATTAGACCGATGGGTAGGCTATCCTTGCTAATTTGACCATTTTGGACACGTTGGCGATGTTTATTTCATCGTCCGACAATGTTTGTTAATAATTTCTCTGTGTTTAACCTTTTATAATTAATTAATAATTAATTCTTATAATATTCATATTTTGGGATTAGTACAACGAAACTGAGATCAGTCAATTCCAGTAATCTCACATCGCTGAAATTGACAAAGATGGACACGTAGATCACTACAATAAGATTATTAACCTTGCCGTTGATCATCTTATCTCGATTTGCGTGTCGTAAGTTTCGACGTACGAATAACGAAGTACACTTTATATCTTTAATAATTAGACTAGAATTGACCCTGTTTGACCAGAGTTGACCAGTTGACCAAAAGTCAACTGTAAGTCAACACTTGACCTAGTTTGACTAGATTGTTGACTGGAGTTGACCTAGAGTTGATTTGACTTAGAAGAGCCTAGAATAATATAGATTGCTTGTAGAAATTCATTTATTACAACTTGAACACCTTGTAACATGTGTTGCTTTAAATAGGACTCTGTGGCTTCAGTTGGACCCCTATACCTATCAGCTGTTCAGGTTATCAGGCCAGTACATTCTCTGATCATTTCATATCTCGTTTAGGATTATATTTCCTGCTTTAGACTATCTTACTTGATGCTGACACGTTGGTAACATGGATTAGTACTATATGGATCCCTTCATGAGATGTTATCCCTCTCGGGAGCATCAGATACTCTTGTCTCGTGTGTTTCACTTACATCATGTATCTCTTGCTTCTATTATCATGAATCTTCGGGAATCAGCTAGTGACTCATGTACCCTCATGATCACCGAGCCTTTACGAATCAATTCATGAATCACCCTTTACGGGCAACGTAGTATAATCATGAATCTTAACGCAACTTGACTGGATCCTTGTGTATTGATTGGGGATGGGGGAGTATAAATGAACATGTGGATAATTCCAAATAGTGTAATCATAAATCAATTTCGTAGTGTAATCATGAATCAGTCCATAGCCATTCACATGTTTATCCTATACTCTGAATCACTATCACTGTCTCTCTTTATGTATCATAGATATTTACTTACAGTCTCTCTTTTACATATTGCTATTCTTCAGTTTCCTGTATTTTATTCTATAGCATGATTATATTTCCTTTCCTGCTATGACTTATTGAGTTGTATTGTGCTCACTCCTGTCCTGACTGGACCTGTTGATAAATTTTACAGATAGCCTGGAGGTTGCCTGCTAGCCTAGAGGAGACACAGTAGAGGTTGTATAGATAGCTAGGGTTTTGCTTATAGCTTATTTTCAGTTGTTTTGAGTTGTATTTTTGGATTACTGTATTTAAGATTTGAGATGTTTCTGGGTTGTGTATCTTAGACACTTAGACTTCTATTTGCTGTATCTCTTCATGTTTTATCTATCTTCCATTATGCTCTACCTTAGATGTGATTGAGACTGTATTTGCTATGTCACCTCCATTTTGAGAGTATATACTGTACATGTACCTTTATATTGTTAGATGTATGACCTAGGACAATGTTCTACCGCCGACACTGAGGCGTAGGCTGGACGTATCCATGTCTTGTGCCCTTACTCTAGGGTACGGGTCCTGACATAAGGCCTCCAACTCTTGTAGCCGACGACGGTAATTATCATCCGTCGTCAATCTGTAAGTGAGGGCGACACGGAGCGAGGGGATTTGAGTCTCTAATGGGAGAACTGCCTCACTTTCGTATACCAGAGAAAATGGTGTGTTCCCAGTGTCTGTCCAGAATATAGTACGGTACGCCCATAAGCATTCGCCAAGCTTTTCATTCCAGTCGCGTTTATTTGAGGACACGATCTTCTTGAGAAGCTTGATTATAGTTTAGTTGAATGCTTCCGCCAGACCATTAGCCGCCGGATTATACGGTGTTGAAGCAACATTCTGGATTCTATGTTTGTCATAAAACCGATAGAAGGCATGGCTTGCGAACTGCGGACCATTGTCGTGGATGATCCTTCGAGGCAGTCCAAAGCGATAGATGACGTGATGCTTGACGAAGCTGATCACGTTTGATGTCTTCACTTCTGCAAGTAGAACAGCTTCCGCCCATTAGAAGAAGTAGTCCGCAATTTCCAGTATAAAACGGTGTCCTCTGGACGAAGGCAGGGTGATTGGATCGATAATATCCATTCCCCATGCCTCAAATGGCCAGGATACCACCGTTGGATGTAGAAATTCGGATGGTTGACGTATAAAATCTATGTGGACCTGACAAGCTTTACATTTTCATGCATAGTCTATCGCATCTGCTACCATCGTAGGCCAGTAATAGACCATCCGGCGAAGGCGGTGTTGCAATTTTGGGCCAGGTTGATGGGCCCCACAAACGCTGTCGTGAGCTTCGCGTACAGCTTCTTTGGCTTCTATATTTGACAAACACTTGAGCAACAATCCATCATAGGATCGTCGATACAACATTTTTTGTCTCTGTATCGTAGAAGAATCTGAGAGAACGTCTTCTGATAGAAGTGGCTTCTTTCGGGTTTTTCAGCATGATACCATAGACTATAAAGTCAATAAATAGGAGTCTCCAGTCCGGTGTCTCGTCGACCGTCAGATTAAATCACAGCAAATTGTACGTTGTTCTTAGGATAAACCAATTCATGGCCTATTACGTCAACCAAATGATGAGTATAATTTGGAACCGTCGGAGAAGCGGTAAGTCCTGCTAGGGCATCGGCTTCAATGTTCCGGAGTCTTGGAACATGTTCTAAGAAGAACCCTCTCAGGGACGTGATGATGGCGATTGCTATCTGATGATAGGGGATCATGTCTTCATGGCGAACTTCATATGAACCCCGGATCTGATTAACGATTAATTGTGAACCGCCATATGCTTCTAAGTAGTCTACCTCCAGTTCCTTTGCAAGTCGGAGGTCGATAACCAAGGCGTTGTACTCAGCCACATTGTTTGAACAAGGTTCCGTGAGGGAGTAAGCCCGATTGATCACTAATCTAGAGGAAGAAATCAGTACCACTCCGACCCCAACGACGATATTGCCGTTGGGACCGGTTCTTGAAGCACTATCGAAGAACATTCGCCAGACGGTATCATTGGAAGCCATATTTGAATTTGTGATCTCATCTGGAATCTCTTCATATATTCTGGTTGACTTCGAACCTGGATGGGCCGCTAAAAAGTCTGCCAGAGCTTGACCTTTAACAGCCTTCTACGGGACGAAGATCATGTGGTATGGGGACAATAATATCGCCCAGGTAGCAAGGCGAGAGCTGAGTGCACCTGGTTTGGTCATGAGGACCCTGAGGGGGTTGACTCGTGATATAACATGGATGGTCTATCCTGTAACATAGTGTCGCATTTTCTGAATAGCGAACACCAAAGCGAGACATTCCTTTTCCATAGCGGTATATCTATGCTCAGGCCCTATCATCATATGGCTGGGATAATAGATAGCTTGTTCATGCCCCGCATCATTGTTTTGTTCGACAGATACTCTTAAATATTATCAAAGGCATGTTGGCACACTTCATCCCATAGAAAGGAGACGCCTTTCTTCATAAGGTGTGTGAATGGTTGGCATCGCCCGGAGAGGTTAGAGATAAACCTCATGATATAAGCTAGCCTCCCTTGAAGGCCTCTGAGTTCTCGGAGATTTCTCGGAGGACCCACATCCATGATTGCCTTCGTCTTCTCAAGGTCTATATGGATTCTCTAGGCGGTAATAATAAAATCCAAGAATTTTTTGCTGGATACGTCCAAGAAGGATTTGGTAGGATTCATCTTTAAGTTGTGTGCTCGCATTAGGTCGAAGACTGTCCTCAGATCATGCAGATGATCTTCCTTAGAGCGGCTTTTGACGACGATGTCATCGACGTAACATTCTACTATCTTACGCAGGTCATCTCTGAAGATGACACTCATAGCTCGTAGATATGTGGCACAGGCATTCTTTAAACCAAAGGGCATGACTGTGTAGCAGTACACACCAATTGGCGTTCGGAATGATCTATGCTTTTCGTCGTCAGGAAACATCTTGATTTGGTTATATCCTGAGAAGCCATCCATGAACGACATGCGCTCAAAGCCACATGTGTTGTCAATCATTATGTCTGTAATAGGAAGCGGGAACTCATCTTTAGGACATGCTTCGTTCAGATTTCGGAAGTCGATGCAAATTTGGATCTTTTCATTCTTCTTGAGGACCGGTACTATATTAGCGACCCAGTCGGGATGTTGTTTCTCACAGATGAAGCCACTGGTTATTAATTTGTTGACCTCAGCTTCGATAGAATTTATGATATCTAGGCGGAACAGTCGTTGCTGTGGCTTGACCGACTTTACGTCCGGATGAATGTTGAGCTTATGGAGTGCAACCTCGGGGTTTAGCCCTGGCATGTCTTCATAGCTCCAGGCGAATATGTCAATGTACTATCTGACAAGTTGTAATAGCGACTCTCGCTCTTCGTCTGTCAGGCTTTTGCTGACGAAGATTGGCTTTGAAGAGGATTCATCACCGAGGTCAACTTGCATGACCTCATCATCAGTAGGGGGATCACTTTGTTCGAAATGCTTCTTCTATTGCGCATCTAGTTGTTGGACCCAAGGCTCTAACTCGAGAAGTTTGGGTATGTCTTCGTCTTCTTCGTATGCATCAGCAAATGCCATATTGATAGACCAAGCTTGCCTGAGTACGTCCCCGATGCTGACATCCGAATCGGAAGTGGGTGATCCAGTCGAATGTGAATGCCATTCGCATTCCTCATCCCAGCTCTCCGGAGTTATTGCAGGTGTAACATAGCCTAGACCACGCCAGGTCTTGTTGTAATAATTATGTGGTTTTCCAACTGGGACTGGGAATTACAAAGGTAATCGTCGGCCGGTGCCATAGTTCAAGCATCTCGTAGTTTCTATATCATACCCCTATTTTTGTATGAGGTACTTGGAGCGAGAGCTATATAGATAAAGAGGCAGTCTTCCAGTGTCGGGTTCGAGATCGGCTTCCTCTGGCCTGAAGGACTGTTAACCATTCTTTCGGTAGAAGATGATTGGGTGAACCTCTCCCTCAACTATGAAGCAAGCTCCTTCCACGGGAGTAAGGTGGTTCGTGGTATAGACATTCGTTACTTGTGTGTGTAAGTTGGTGCCTATACCGTGTTCCATAGCATACATTCTATGGAGCTTGTTAAGCTCGAAGTAGTTCAAAGATAGCCTTTTATTGATAAAATAAGGTATCTTTTCTGGTAGGATTACATCATCAGCAAAAGGAACATCAGTATGTACAGCCACATACTTGGCTAGCTCTAACTCCTCTTCTGCCACTCTCTATATTAATGAAGATTTGGATGATGACCTGGGCAGCTTGATTGTCAAGGGTCCCACTAGTAGTGTTAAACGTGGGGTTGTTGGCGCACTAGCGGTCCCTGGCTTAGCGCTTGGTGCTGAACGTGGAGTCGTTCTAGCGGTCCCTGGCCTAGAGCTTGGCTGTCAACTTGTCCTGGGAAGATGAATGATCATTGGCTTAACAGAAGGATTGATCGCTTCTGATTGTTGTTAGCCGGCTCTTGGCAGTATGATTGTCAGCGGCTCCCCAGTGGGTCTCGGCCCTTGGCTAGACCTTGGAAGTCGGATAACCATCTGCTTCTTTTGTACGGTGAGCACCAGGAGACTAATTGCTTCTTTACGCAGAGTGGCTACAAGAGGTGCAGTTCTGCCTTGTTTACAGGATTGGAGATGGATCTTCAGAGGTTCTTCTGATCCCATTGTAGCCTACGCCTACTCTTGAACATCCTCTTTGATCAAGTGCCTTTTTGATTTATCGTACAGACAGGAATCCGAATAGTAGGATTCAATCCCTTTGAAGGGATCGATGTCGATAAATTCTGTCTTTATGAAGCCGTGCTTGTCGACATATTTAAAGTACTGGTACAATATGGAAGACACAATCATATAATCGTGTATCCACGGACGCCCCAGGAGAATGTTGTAGGACGTATCTGCATCGATGACATAGCAAGTCACTTCCGACTGAAGGTCGCCAATTTGGTATTTTAGGCGAATCTTTCCAATAGGATAGCTTCTCTCAGAATTGAAACTACTGATGGCGGTGCTGGTTAGGGGTGTAAAAGGACCGGACGGACATGGACAGTCCACTGTCCGTGTTTGGTCCGTTATTTAAAATGAGTTCGGACGGACGGACACGGACAGTTCATTATTCAAGTTCGGGCCGGACGAACACGGACAACCACTGTTTGTTAATTCAATTGGACGGTCCGCGGACAAATTAAATAAATTACCAAAACTTATTATTTTATCAAGATACCTTAATAGTTGGTTCAAAAAATCTAGTTGAAAGAAAATACAATTGAAGGTTATAGAATACAACAAACAATAGTAAAATGATAACAAAAATCGAGACGGAACAACAAAAATTTGATACAAAACCAAAATATTTTGACATAATTGATACAAAACCAAAATGAGTCTCCACTATCGGACTGTTCGCGGACGAATTCGTAACGGACATGGATATGACCGTGTCCGGGTCCGATTTTTAATCGGACAAAAAAAGTCCAAGTTTTGTTCGTTAAGGAATCGGACGTTCCGCGGTCGAACCATTTATCGAGCCGGACATGTACGGACAATGGACTACTTTGTCCATTTTACACCCCTAGTGCTGGTAGGTGTCAGCCGGTGCATAGGGATGTGCAGAAGATAAAGCAAGCTCTTCGAAATTATGCTTATTGAAAAACCGGCATCAATGTGCATCCGATCCACCTTGATGTCGCCGACGTATCCAGTGTAATACAGAGGGCGATCATGCAGGTTCGTCTTGATGAGCATATCCTGCGAAGTGAACACAATGTTGGGTATTGCACCTGTACAAGCGCTGTCCTGGAGATCCACTGGTGAGCTCTTCCCTGTAAGCTTGACCTGAGCCAAATGAGCGTCGGCATTCTGGAGTGCATATCTCGGTGCGATACGAACATCTTTGGAGAGCCTCAAGAGCTCATATAATGACAATTTGGCTGGTGTGTTGGCCAATTGTACCAGGATGTTAAAATTTTAAGGCCTCTCCAGCCCCTGAGGCGCGTCTTTACGGAGCGGTTTGTCAAAGCGGGTCTCCTTCGGCTTAGGCTTGTCGGCCGACGGAGGCTGAGAGGGTCCTGGGGCATCAGCAGTGGCCTGCTGACGGTTTTCAGCCGAGTTACCCGGTATGGGTTGAGATTGTATACCAGACCGGGTAACGACAGCTGTTACTTCTTCGATATCGGCTGATATTGTGTGGCAGGACTTCGTCTTCCCATCCATCTTCTTACCGGTAGGGGATGATGCTGACTGAGTCACTTCAGGCACCAAGTCCGAGTGGACCCATATGACCTCCCCTCTTGACGTGGTGAGGGGCACCAGCCCAGTCGTCTGGTCTCGGAGAGGTGGAAGATTAGTAACCTCTATTGTTGCCCGGGGGACGAGTACTATGCCATCTTGAGTCCTCGTTGGAGGGAAGCTACCGAATTGGACCGACACCATGTTGGCAGCCACTGTTACCTCCTCGAAATTAATGGCCAGAGCCTTGGAATCGATGAGATTCTAGATATACCGCTTCAATTGGAAGCAGTCTTGAGTAGCGTGGTGGACGTAGGGGTGGAAGTGACCGTACTTTGGGCTCTCCATCTTTTCAGGTCGCAATTCACGTCTCGGCGGAGAGAGTTGAATTCTATCTCCTTGCAAGAGCATGTAAAAGGTGGGCTTGACATGGCTATCCTCGAAGGAATAAGTCACCTGAGGCCACTGCTTCTCTACATGCTTTGGCCCAGGCTTCTGGGCTGTATCGGCCACCATAGCCTATTTGTCTTTGGTGTCTCTGTGGTTAGAGGAATTACTGTCGTTGTTGTTGTTGGTATTAGGGCGTTTTTCCTTATCCTCTCCATCCGAGATATGCAGCCCTAGTTGGCGAGCCTTCTTCAGCTTTGCTTCTGCGCTAGTGGTGCTAATGATGAAGGTCTTCTAGTCTTTAAATTAACTTTTGCCCATCCAGAGGCTGATTATTGGAAGCAGCCTCTTTTGGTAAATCTCAATTAAAGAAGAGTCTGGGTTACCGGAGGGAAATTTCATCGCGGTTTAGCGAAATCGCTCAATGTAATTCCTTGTCAGCTCTTTTTCTCCTTGGACAACGTCCATGAGGGTTGACATTGTCACATCTTGTCCCACCTCATAGAACCTTTCTAAGAACATATGTTTGAAGTCGGCGAAGGAATAGATGCAGTTATCGGGCAAGTTGCGGTACCAATCGAATGCGACCCCTCTAATACCCCAATGAACAACCTCGTGAGGATGGCGTCATCATGCTACAGATGGTCTGTTGTGACCTCGAAGTAGGTCATGTAACGGCTCGTAGAGGTCTTTTCGTTATATGGATTGATGTTGAATGGTTTGTATCATGGAGGGAAGGGGACATCTCTCCATGCAGCGGGATACGGCTGTTGTATCCTGAGGTCCTGAGAGGTTTCTCGGGCGTGAAACATTGCCCGGAGCTCCTGGACTTCTCTTCTTGCCTTCCTGGCCTCTTCTGTAATAGTGGGAGCCGATACTCTGGGTGTATTGTCGCCCGGGGTTGGTGCGGTCGTGTTTGAGTCCGTATTGGCGGCGGGACCCAAGCTTGTTTGACCAGGTGTCCTTGCATGTAAAGCCGATAGGGCTGCCTTGATCTCGTCCACTGACTTAACCAAGATATGAAGTATGGCCTCGAGAGTGTCGAGGTGCTGCCGATCACTGGGACCGTCTTGATCATTCTCAGTCATGAGTACTGTCTTCATGTGAGGAGAAGTGGAAGGCATTGTAGAAGATGTGCCTTCTGAATCATACCCTTACACAGAGAAGTCGTCGGGGTATGTGGGAATGTTCTCCTCTGGTTCGGACTCGAAGGAGGTGCCATCTCCTGCATAGGAGGTTGCCTCGTCTTGGGATTTGTGGACGTCTTCAGGGATGTCAGACTCCGTTGTATCTGCTGGGGGATTGTTTCCCCAGGTTCATCTTCTTGGAACACCGAATTGTTGTGGATGTTCCGAGGAGTACCACCCCCAGCTCCAACTACCCCCAGGGATGTAGACGACGAATCTCCAAGTGATGAGGCTTTCTTCTTTGAGCGGTTACCTTGATAAGCCCCCACTGTGACGGCTGTGGACAACCCTATAGATGAGAGTTTCTTGGCCGTGTTGGTTGAGATCATCGGGCAGGAGGTATTTATTTTCTTCCCTCCTTTGTCGATAGGGACCTTCCGGGCAGAGTTACATGAGGCGAAAGGAAGCGCCTCATCTCCCGAGCTTTGTTCTAGGACCGGTCCTGGCTGCTACAGTCGTTGGAAGACGGACTGCCGGTCCTCTTGTACTGCTGTCTTGTTGCAGCAGCAGTTGACATTGACTTGAGTGCAGTGATGTCCATGGAAGGACTCTTTGCACACCAAGGTTTCTTCTCTTTCCTTGCACTTGTGAAGAATCACATCTCGCATGTCAAGTATATCTAGATCAACCTTTATACTCATTTTGTGGGCCAGGGAATACCGAGCACATGAGTGCGTTGGTATCATGCTTACTTCCTGATGTGGGGCTAGTAAAATCACTTACCCTTGATCATTGTTGGGAGACTCTTGGGAACCACCCTATCCGTTTGCCGCCATAGACTGGATACGGGCGGTTCTGTACAACTTTCCATCAGAGGCCCGCATAACAGTTAGCGGGACTCTCTGATTGTCAGAGGTTGGGACAGCTGACTGAGCTCGACGAGCCCTCGCTGTCCTAGACTTTTTTGCTCTAGCACCCGAGGGCACATAGTAGGAAGAGTCCAAACTGTGCCGTATAGAATCTGGCATATTCTTATTAGAGCTTCTGATGTCAGGACCGTATGAGAGGCGGTCGAAGACTGAACCCGAGCCACGTAGAGCAGATGGCCAGCGGCTGGAATTGGATGTCGCATAGGTAATCTCCCTGCGGCTAGGGTTGGTGGCCGCATAGGCATTCTACATGCGGCTGGGATTGTTGGCCGCATGAGCCTTCTGCATGCGGCTGGGATTGGTGGCCGCATGAGCCTTCTGCATGCGGTTGTCACCCTTATGCGGCTTCTTCCTGGACCGCATAGAGTTCCCATTTGCTCCCGCAAGTCCAGTATCGTAGTATTTTCCTTTGCCAGACTTAGGGACAGCAGGGTCTTCTACGGCCTGAAGTAGGGCCGCATCTGATTCTTCTTCGCCGTCATATGCAGCAGAGAACACTTCTTCCAGAGCTTGGGAAGGGGCAACAGTTTTGGGCCTCCACTTTCTGCGGGCCTTCTTTGGGCCGGCTCGTTTCTCGATTGGGCTAGCGCTCCCCTCGGAGAGCATCTCTTTAAACGTTTGTTTGTCAAAGCGAACAACCAGCATCTGTTGCGTGGAGCCGAGTTTGGCTACGTCCGATTGTGTCACCAACTTCTCAGTAGTGGAGAAGTTAGTCCCCATCAGAGTCGCCATCGTGTTTGCGAATGATTGTCGTAGAACAGAACAGTTTTATAGGAGGACTGAACTTTAACTCACAATTACAAACTCACTTGTACAAAAGAGATCCTAGGAACAAAACCTAGGAAAAGCAATCTAAGTTCAATTGTTTAGTTTTGATTCTGGGGGATGACGGTAGAGGCTCGGGAAAGTGCTATCAACTCTGTCTTACTCCTTGGACGATCGAACGCAACCTCGGCTTCGGTGAAGGAATACCCTCTCTCTGCCTGGGTGTGTGTATATCTCTCTATATGTCTCTGTGTGTACAAGGGAATGGTACGTTGCTATTTATAGGAATTCAAGAGTAATGGGGTGTACAGCTACGTAGCTAATTTTGGACCACATCCTTGTAACTGTGCGTCGAGAAGTGGACAGCTGGAGATTGGTTAAGATTGATCATGATCTGTTTGTTGCAATAAATCCGAACTGTTAAGACTTGGTCAATTTCTGCCATGTGTCTCAACTGCTACTTCGTGGCGAGCTGCATGAATGATGCATCCTGGCTGAGCCGCATGAAGGACTGTCCCATAGCCGAGCCGCATGAAGTGTGTCTCTTGACCGGGCCGCATAAAAGTTGTCTCATGACCGAGCCGCATGAGAGTGGTCTCATGACCGAGCCGCATGAGAGTGCTCTCATGACCGAGCCGCATGAGGGAGTTCTCATGACCGAGCCACATGAGAGTGGTCTCATAACTGAGCCGCGTGAGAGTAGTCTCATGACTGAGCCGCATGAGAGTGGTCTCATGACTGAGACGTATGAGAGTAGTCTCATGACTGAGCCGCATGAGAGTGGTCTCATGACTGAGCCGCATGAAGGTCGCATAGGCGATCCGCATAAAGAACTGTCTTTGGAACTTGTGAACTGTGCCAGATATTATGATAATTTTTTCGTCTTTTTAGGAGCATGTCACGTCTTGTCTTTATGTCAGAGCCATCATCTCTGTCAGAGCTATCGTCTTTATGTCAGAGTAATTATGGCCAGCTATATAGTCAGATTTTGAACCGCATAAGGCCGCATGAAGCTTCCTGAGCCGCATGAAGCTTTCTGAGCTGCATGAAGCTCCCAGGGATTTTGAGTCACATGAAACTCCCCAAGTTTTGAGCCGCAAGAAGTTTCATGTTGATTCTGGGCCGCATAGAAATTCCTATTCTTTTCCATGCTTCTACAAGGTCGTGAGACTTAGGTAGGTATTTATTGAATTCTAACCCTATTAGGTAACTTTTATAGAAGAATGTACTATTGTGTCGGAAGGTAGGACCCAAGGTGGGTAGACAACTTGCTTGATAAATTAGGACATCCTGGGATTCAATTCTTAATCTTGATCATTTATGCAATTTTACTTCTGTCTCCTTTAAATATCATCATATCGTAAGATCTGTATGGCTTATTTATGTCCCATTAGCAATGGTAATTTATTTCTCTAAAGAGTCAATATTTTATTTTCATCCATTGAGTTTGAGCCTAACATGATCTAATTGTCCATATATATACTCCGAGTTAGTTTCGTTAAAATTCAATATATATATATATATATATATATATATATATATATATATATATATATATATATATATATCATCAAATCGTAAGATCTGTATGGCTTATTTATATCAAAAACAGATCTTACGATTTGATGATATATATATATATATATATATATATATATATATATATATATATATATATATATATATATATATATATCACCTTTATATATATATATATATATATATATATATATATATATATATATATATATATATATATATATCTATATATATCACCTTTATATATATATATATATATATATATATATATATATATATATATATATATATATATATATATCTATATATATCACCTTTAAAAAAATATATCTATATATATCACCTTTAAAAAAAAAAAATATATATATATATATATCACCTTTAAATATCATAAAATCGTAAGATCTGTATGGCTTATTTATGTCCCATTAGCAATGGTAATTTATTTCTCGAAAGAGTCAATATTTTATTTTCATCCATTGAGTTTGAGCCTAACATGATCTAATTATCCATATATATACTCCGAGTTAGTTTCGTTAAAATTCAATATATATATATATATATATATATATATATCAATAAAGTTGTGTGTTAATATATATATATATATATATATATATATATATATATATATATATATATATATATATATATATATCAACCTGCGCTCGGAAAACCCTAGGGCGCCTCCTTCTTCCACGAATCCCGGTGTGGCCTTCTGGCCGTGCCGGTACCCCTCCTGGGGTTGCCACACCACTTGGGTGGCAACACCGCCCCTCTGCTTGTTTCGTGCCCTTCGGTTGCCATGGCGGCCAGGTCTTTCGCAGAAGTGGTGGGAGGCAAGACAACCCCGTCCGCGCCTCTCATCCCCCCAGACTGATATCCACGTTCAAGGGGGCTCCATTCATCTCCTTCTCTATGGAAGAGGAGGAAGCTCTAGCCTCCCCACTACGGTTCGCTTTGGTAGGGAAGTTCTCACATTATCGTCCGTCCATCGACAAAATCCGTAAGGCTCTTGCGGAGTTTGTCTTTGACGGATCTATCAACGTGGGTCTCATCGACTCCAAACACATACTCATTCGCCCCTCATGCGAATCGGATTTTTTGCATCTTCGCTCGAATGACACATGGTACATTGCGCGTGCTCCGATGAGGATCTTCAAATGGGACCCAGACTTCTCCCCTAATCATGAATCCTCTATCACTCCGGTATGGATTAATCTTCCAAATCTACCTCATCATTTTTATGCAAAGGATGCTCTTTTTGCCATCACTGGAGCCATCGGTACTCCCCTAAAAATCGACAAAGCAACAGCAGATCTCTCTCGCCCTAGCCTTGCCCGAGTGTTCATTGAGATTGATGCCTCTAAATCTCTTTAACATAAGATAAGGATTAATTTGCCTCGGAATAGGAGTTTTTGGCAACTCATTGAATATGAAACTATTCCGTCCTATTGTAATGCATGCCGTCATCAGGGTCACAATGCAGAATCATGCAAGTCCAAAGCACAGGAAAAAGGAAAGGCGGTCATTACGGAGAAGGAGCACCAGCCTACGGTGACCAAGATCCTGGCGAGAGGAGAGCCAGACAAACAAAGAGGGGAGACTCAGATTCCTATTAAGACTATTTCTACTCGGGGAGAGCCATCTACCAGTACTACTGAGAATACTTCCACACAGGGAGAGCCATCTCCCAGTGCTCTTCAAATTGAGACTCCTCCGGCCAACCAGGATCTGACAACTCAGCAGGAGTTATTAGCTGAACCCATCATTGCAGCCAACCGTCAAAAGGAGATTACTTCGCCCCATGCAGAGAACGATCACATCAATAACCTATCATTAAGTGCCAAACCCTTACACAGTAATGAAGCAACTCTCCCAAGTACGCCGGGGCCTGTGGAACCAGGGGAAGAACATATTCAGCGGGAAGAAGAAACACTTCAGCAGGATGAAGAAACAGAGGTTTTGGAAGAATGGGAGATTCGTGGACGTCCTTGGGCGGACATAGCCGAAGAGGAAGACGAACGTACTTTGGCAGAGCATTATGGGCAGGAAAAAGAAGCGGAAATCATTAAACACCCAGTCTCCGTCCGCAAGAAAAAAGCTCCTCCTCCCCCGTCGGACAGAGTACTCCGGTCTGGAATCGCAAGCTCCTCTTCCAGCCAAAATCTTAATGTTTAAGTTTTTGATTTGGAACGTTAGGGGCATTGCTAACAAAATGACTCTCAAACGTATCAAGAATCTTGCCAGGATTAACAAAGTTCATCTCATAGCTATCATCGAACCCAAAGTTTCTCCTTGTCAACTGACTTCGTTCCAGCTTAAGTTAGGTTGTTCTCAAGACATTTCTAACGAGAAAGGGAACATTTGGATTTTCACTAGAGGAGGGTCTTCCATGCATTTGGTGGATTCTTTTGATCAAGCAGTGTCGATTCGTTTCTCTATTGATTATTTACCTTCAGAAACCCTTCTTTCGATCGTCCATGGTGACAACACGAAGGAAGGTCGCACTATATTGTGGAAGAGACTTCAACAACTCCAAACCCAGTACAAAGTCCCTTGGGCTGTAGGAGGAGACTTTAATGTTGTTAGAACCAGGGAAGAGAAAACAGGGGGGCTTTTTCCTAACTTCCAAGCTATGAATGATTTTAACAATTTTATGATGACAACAGGGTTAACAGAACTCCCTTATACTGGCAGTATGTTCACCTGGATGAAATCTGAGGGGGATAAACAGGGTTCTCGGCTTGACCGTATGCTGCTGGATAAAGATTGGCTCTCCCTGCTTCCATTGTCTATAGAAGATCACTTAAACAGAAATGAGTCAGATCACTCGCCATTACTGATCACATTTAAATCAGCTAATGCTCGAGTTCGTAAGCCATTTCGCTTCCTGGACTTCTGGACATCCCATGAGGAATTTCTTCAGGTTGTTCAAACTGCATGGAATTCTATTCAACACCCCAATGCTCTTGTTCGAGTGTCTGAGCGCTTGACTGCATGTCGCAAAGCTTTATCTACTTGGAGTCGAGCTACTTATGGGGACATTTTTCAACAGGTGAAGGTTGCTGAAGACTCTGTTCTGGCTGCTGAGATCGAACACGAGCTACATCATTCTGACATTACTAGATCAGCTCTTCTTAAGGCTCGTGCTCTGTTAAAACAACGGCTCACCTATGAGGATTCCTATTGGAAGCAGAAGGCTAGACTTCGATGGGACCTCGATGGAGATCGTAATACGTCCTATTTCCATGAGTGTGTCAATAGTAAGCAGAGAATACTTCGAATTCACTCTATAAAGGGCGATGGAGGTCTTATCACTGAACTCAAGGACATCCAGGTTTCGGCTAATGACTATTTTGAAGAGCAGTTTAAAAGTACAGCTACAGTAGATGATGACAATTTTCTTGACTCTATTCCCATGCTCATTATAGAGGAGGATAATCAGGCATTGACTACTCGGCCTACTAAAGAGGAGATTTCTTCAGTTATTAAGAGTATAGACTCCGGCAGTACGGGAGGGCCCGATGGCTTCAATGCTAAATTCTTTAAATCTGCTTGGCCTATTGTCGAAGATGATATTCTTGAAGCTTGCCAGTTATTCATGGACGGGTTCTCTCTTCCCAGAGCTATCTCGAGTACTTCCCTTGTGCTCATTCCGAAGGTCAAGAGCCCTTCGTCTTGGTCAGATTATAGACCAATTAGCCTATGCACTGTCATGAATAAAATTATTTCTAAGCTCTTGGCTTCTAGGTTGGCAATTCTTCTTCCTAAAATTATATCTCTGGAACAATCTGGATTTGTGAGAGGCAGGGAAATCATTGATAATGTTGTCCTTGCACAGGACATGATGAGCTTGATGAAAATCAAAAATAGAGGAGGTAATGTGGCTATTAAATTAGATATGGCCAAGGCCTGTGACAGAGTGGAATGGAGTTTCTTGATGAAGGTTATGCGTAAATTTGGGTTCAACGAAGTATGGATCAATCAAATATATCGTCTGATCAGTAATGTATGGTATTCTACCATCATTAATGGCGAATC
Source organism: Iris pallida (assembly GCA_029216955.1). Lineage (NCBI taxonomy): Eukaryota > Viridiplantae > Streptophyta > Magnoliopsida > Asparagales > Iridaceae > Iris > Iris pallida. The sequence goes on along the minus strand of JANAVB010041814.1, from coordinate 77,301 downwards.
GTCGGGTTTCTTCCATGGCTTCCGCGGTGTTCGGCAAGGTGATCCCATTTTCCCTGCCCTTTTCATCATAGCCGCAGAAGCTCTATCACGCAACCTTCAGAAATTAGTTGATATGCCTGCTTTTCATCACTTCTATGCTCCAAGTGGTTGTCCGACGGTGACTCATCTTGCCTACGCAGATGATGTTTTGATATTTTCAGTTGGGGATGTCTCCTCTGTTAGAGCATTGCGATCTGTTCTCACCAGATATGAAGCAGTTTCTGGCCAACTCATCAACAGAAGGAAATCTTCCATTTATGTTCATCCTTCTTTCCCTGTGGATCGAGAGGAGGAACTGAAGGAGATCACGGGCTTCAGTTCATCGAATCCACCTTTTACCTACCTTGGCTGTCCTCTCATGTCAGGTAGGAAGAATGTGGGTATGTTCGAAGAGTTAATTGCTAAAATTAGAGCTGGTATTGATGGATGGCAGCAGCGTCTTCTATCCTATGGAGGTAAGTTGGTTCTTCTCAAATCAGTTTTAACATCAATTTCGATGTATACTCTTGCGGCCTGCAGTCCCCCTAAGGCGGTTATTACTCAACTTGAAATCATGTTCTCTAAATTTTTCTGGGGCTCGAAGGAGGGCCAATATAAACATTCATAGCTAAGTTGGCCTTCTATGGCTAGACCTACAGACGAGAAGGGGCTTGGACTTCGCAGTCTTGAGGAGATTATCGACTCCTTTTCTACTAAACTCTGGTGGAAGATAAAGACACAAGATGGGCTTTGGTCTTCTTTTATCATGAATCATTACTGTAAGTTCACTGACATTGACGAGGTTCGTATTAACTCTAATGCTTCTCAAATCTGGAAAAGGATCCTTCATGGGAGAGATATCTCTAATCACCTGATTGTTTCCAATCCTATGAACCACCAACTTTGGTCGTGGTCTCCTTCGCATTCGGGGGAGTTCTCCTTGGCCTCGGCTTGGCGTCATACTAGAGTTCCTTATACCCGTGATACGAACTTCGGCCACATTTGGAATTCGTGTATTCCTATCAAGTGGTCTGTTCTGGAATGGAGGATATTGCAAGATCGTCTTCCGACTGATGATAGTGTTCAAAAACTGGGATATCACCTCGCCTCGCAATGCCATTGTTGTATTCAACCTCAACAGGAATCTATTAAGCATATATTTCACGAAGGAGATCTTGCGAGGGAGGTTTGGCACCAGTTACAACAATACTTTCGTATACGTAGTACAGGTGAATTTAGAAATAGATTAAAGCGTTGGTGGTGCAGGCCTTTGATTCATCTTCGGGAAATCGTAGTTGCTGCTGCTTGTTGGGTGATATAGAAAAATAGGAACAAATGGAGATACGAGTCATACAAGTATTCAGGGGATCAGTTAGTTGGAGAAATTTGGCGACAAACTTTGAAAGGTCTTCAAAGAGGCAAACATGTGAATTCTGTCCATCCGTTTTTGCAAACAGGGTACTAGCTCTAGTTATTTCGGTTGATTGTATCTTCAAACTGAATTTTGGTTGTAACCTGAGTTGGTACTCATGTGACATATCAATAAAATTCTAGTGTTCCTCTAAATATATATATATATATATATATATATATATATATATATATATATATATATATATATATATTTTATATATATATATATATATATATATATATATATATATATATATATATATATATTAACACACAACTTTATTTATTAACACACAACTTTATTGAGAATCATTGAGTGACAACTCACGGTACAAAATGAGGATGCAACATCCGATAACTACTGCAGTATCAAAGGAAGCCTGGGCTGTCTACATCGACTCAAGGCTGTGTGTATTTGTCTTCGGACTTCAAACAACAGCTGGGAGTTGGAGAAAATATAGCTCTCATATAATTCCATTTATTTCTATTTTTCTATAGGACCCAACAAGTAGCTCTGATCATCAGTTCTTTGAGATAGAGATTGGGCCGCGTCCACCATTTACATAATCTGCCTATCAACTCGACCTATCCTCCGCTCATCGAGAAGGCCATCTGCAAAGCTTGCCAAACCTCCATAGCCATGTCACCTTCTCCAAACAAATGAGTGGTCGATTCTTATGTTATTCGAAATAACAATGGCATGACGATGCCTAGTTATATCCAGGTTTTTGGATATTATCATCTTTTGGCAACTTGTTAAGCAAAATCCACCATAACAATAATGACCATTTAATCAGGATACAAGAATTCCAAATATGAGCAAAGTGTGGCTAACTCACAATTGGTTATCTGAGGATTCTCCAAGTCGAAGCGACAGTGAAGTTACCCATTAGAGAAGAAGTCCACTTCCATGCAGCATTCGGACTTATCGTTGGTGCAATGTATTGATTAGCTCTATCTCGACCTTTTATGATCCGTTGTCATATATTAGAAGATTAATTGTGTGGAGTCACCACGTCGATACTTCGAAATTTGCAGTACTTAGCCTTCAAAAAGCTGGCCCAAAGACCCTTCTTCGTCTTCAGTTTCTACCAGAGCTTAGTTGTAAAGGCGGTCATAATCTTCTAAAGACTTCTAATGCCAAGTCCTGCCTCGTTGTAATGCTTCGCCATGCTAGCCCAGCTAACCCATGTATGTTTCTGCACGCCCTCCTTTGCTCCACAGAAGAAACGCAAAAATATTTCCTCAATTTGCTTAATAATCGAGATGGAGGGACTACAAGCAGCTAAGGTGTAAATGGGTATTGAAGTTAGAACTGCTTTGAAAAGAATTAGTTTGCCCCCATAGGAAAGAAGTCTTTGTCTTCATCCATCTATGCGCTTATCAACCTTGGCTACAAACTCTTCGAACATAGATGCATTTCTATGCTCAACCGTAAGCGGACAGCCCAAATAAGAGAAAGGAGGTATGCAACTGAAAACCCCGTGATATTGTGAAGCCCATCAATCCTATCAACATGAAAGGTAGAGTGGATATATATAGATGACTTACTAGCATTTATATTTTGGCCAGATACTGCTTCATATCTCCACAACACTCCATGAAGCGTCTGTACATATCGAACATCCCCTGATGCAAACAACAGTAAATCATCTACATAAGCAAGGTGTGTTATAGGCGGGCAACCATCGGGCGAATAGTAATGTAAGAAGTAGGGGTTCTCTAGCAGCTTCTTCAAGTTCCTCGTAAAGCTTCAGCAGCAATTACAAATAAGGTCGGCGACAAAGGATCCCCCTGTAGAACACCTCAAAATGCTTGGAAAAAAAACTTGATGACTCCCCAATAACAATGGTAGAGTACCATATGTTATTAACAAGACGGAAGATGATGCTAATCCACTTTTCATTGAAACCAAATCTTCTCATTACCTTCATTAAGAAGCCCCAATTCAACTGATCGTATGCCTTGGTCATATCTAATTTAATAGCAATATTTCTACCTCTGTGTTTTTGTTTCATCATACTCATCATTTCTTGAGCTAGCAGGATATTATCGACAATCCCTCGACCCCTAACAAATCCACATTGCTCGGGAGATATGAGACGTGTTAGGATAGGGGCGAGACGTCGCGTGAGGAACTTCGATATGATTTTGTTTTATCACTGTGCATAAGCTAATAGGTCAAAAGTCTGACATCTAAATTGGGTTGTTGTTCTTAGGGATAAGAACCAATGTTGTGGTAGTGATAGCCTTCAACAATGAGAAGCCATCCATGAAGAGATACACTGCATCAAGTATATCACCTGCAACAATATCCCAACAATGAGTAAAAAAGTACAGTAAAACTATTATGTCTCACAGCACTATTAGTATCGAGGCTCATGAGAGTAGACAAAAGTTTCTTTGTAGTCGGGGCTGCAGTAAGATCTGCATTGTCTTCATCTGAATCTATAACGAGGATGGGGTGCAGCATCTCATCATCATCCACAGTACCCTCACTTTGATATTTTGTTTCAAAGTACTCATTGGCTACAGCTTGAATGTCCTTCTGGTTGCTAAGATAACTCTCGTTCGTCCCTAATATGAGATGTATTCTTAGCTTTCTCTACTTGTTGTTAACATACTCAGGGAAATACACAGTGTTACGATCCCCATCTAGGTCCTATTTAAGCCTTGCTTTCTTTTTCCAATATGAATCTTCGAACTGTATTCGCTATTTAAGGATAGCAGTTGCATGTTCCAAATGAGATCGATTGTGTGGCGAGCTATCTGCCCCATAAGCAATTTTAGCTGCGAGAATTTTATCTTACTTCTTGGAAGATAATGCCAAATGTACTGTAGCTCCAGGATGACAGTGCATTTCTACTATTGCCCATTAGTCATGGTCAAACCTGATTTTAATAATTGATCAAACTTTGTCTCGATATAAGGGCTACTTAAAGAAGTTTTAGACTATTGGATACTGCCAGAGAATAGCTATCTGATCTGTTCAAGATCGAAGCTGTGTTTACCACTCGAGTCTATATTTCCTTTATATAATGTAATTTTTACTTTTATTGAGTCTAGGAATACAGTGTACACCGAGTCGTACTGGCAAATAGGCTATCCTAAAAATGTTTACAAAATATCCCATGTATTGAAAAATAGTCCTTTCTTTATAAAAATCAACTAACTGCTTAAAAGAATTTCAAAAAGACCAAAAATCAATTTGAAAAAACATTGACTAAACCCTGACAAAACTCGGCCAGAGTTCGGTTAGTGGTCGCTTATTTTTTGAACGTTTGAAAACTTGGTCTCCCTGCAGTTACGGATCCCAACGAGATTTTCTCATAGAGTTCTGTCCGAATTCTGCCTGAATTCTGCTAGGGTTCTGCCTTTAGAAAAACTATAAATAGAGAAGGATTTTGATCATTTCAATTCACTCATTCACTTTCATCTCTTCTCTCTAAAGCCTATTGTTCTATTCCAAAGAGTTCTAAGCTTTAATTTTCAAATCCCAAGCCAATTATAATCCTCTAGTCGATTTGCCAGTACGGTACGGTCTAGAAGCTTCAGAGTGATTGTAATCAGAGGCTTGATTGAAGAAAGACTTTTATAATTGCAGTTGGTCGAGTACTTCGTATCAAAGCTCACGTTTGTAGAAGTTGCAAGGACTTCGTATGAAAACTTGCGTTATTTTCCAATAGTGGATTCAATTGGAAGCTAAAATTCTTCTAACTGGGCTGGTCCTCACAAGAGGAAAACCAATATACATCGTCGTCTTTACGTTTGCTTTCTAATCTCTACTTTTACAGTTATTTACTTGTGATATATATTTCTCTGTGATCTTGCTGCTAACTTTTTAAATTAGCTATATTCCGCTACCTACTCTATTCACCCCCTCTAGAGTATTGTACTTTACAAATTCGTTCCTACAAATGATATCAGAGCAGGTTATACAGGTAAAGCAAGGTAACGTTGCAGTTATAATCTTACTATTCTTAACTATTAGATAGATCACAACACAATACATGACAACTGTGAAGTTCACAAGTAAAGCCAAGCCACAAACAGACCTCCTCTGTTTGACGGTACAAATTATACCTATTGGAAAACACGTATGAGTTTCTTCTTGAAATCTCTAGACTTTGACTTATGGTCTATAGTTGTTGATGGCTACAAAAAGCCTTCTCGTATTCTTATTGAAGACGTTTTGGTTGAAAAACCCTATGATAGTATACTGATAAGGAAAAAAAAGGCCAGTCTTGACGTATGTGCTATTAATGCTTTATTTTGTGCCTTAGACATGACTGAATTTAACAGGGTGTCTATTTGCACAACATCAATAAAGTGTGAAAACTTCTTGAAGTAACCCATGAAGGTACGATACAAGTCAAGGAGTCAAAGATCAGCAGAATAACTCAGGAGTATGAGGCGTTCAAGATGAAGCCAAATAAATCTGTTACCCAGATGTTTATGAGATTCTTGGATATTGTAAATCCTCTGTCATCATTAGGCAAGGATTACAGTAACCATAAGAAGATTCGTTAACTGCTGCGAACTCTTACGAAGAATTGAATTCCAAAGGCTATAACAATTATTGAAGGAAACGACCTCTCAACAATATCTTTTGAAACACTCATGGGCAAGCAACTCACTCATGAGCTGGAACTTCAAGACTTTAAAGATGCTACACCAAAGGAGAAGTCAGAGAAGTCGATCGCTTTCAAGGCTCAACATAGAAGAACTGTAGATGATGATTCTGATGACAGTGACTCTGACATTGAGGATCAAGCTCTTATGGTAAGAAAATTTAAGAAGTTCATGAGATTCAACATAAGAACAAAAGACAACAACAGCAATAGCAACAACAACGATAAAGATCCTATTTGTTATAGATGTAAGAAGAAAAGACATATGAAGAAGGACTGTCTAACAGCATCATCATCAACCAGGAATAACAGCAAATATGACAAGGGCTAGCTGATGAAGTCTACGTCCCGAAGATATGCCAATACAAGCATATGGCATTAAAGTGAATCTAACAACTCAGAAGATGAGCAATCAGATGATGCTGCAAATGTATGCTTGATAGCGTACGATCAGGTAACCACTAACCCCCTGTTTGATACTTATGATGATTTTACCTTTGAGCAACTAGAAGAAGCCTTTACTGACCTCTTAGGGGATTACAGAAGGCTACGTAGTAAATATCAGACCTCTAAGAAGGTACTCAAATAGTACAAAGGTAAAATAGGAAGACTACCGACCTACTAGCTGAGGTTAGAAGTAGTAATTGTTCTAGTGAGGAAGGTGAGCTTTCTTCTGTTAAACTGTTATTACACGAGACCCAAAGACTATCCGAAGAGAACGACAAGACCATTACTCAATTAGAGGAAGACTTAATCAAAGAGAAGAAAAGTCTCCAGTAAGCTACTGTTAGAAATGATGTACTCACTGCTAAATATAGCTTGTTATATGACACCTCCAAAAAGTTGGAAATTAGGATAGGAAAATAGCCTGAAGTTGCTGCTTCCTACCCTAACACGTGTCACTTACCGAATCATCGGAACTTGGTCAAACCCAACACTGTAAGACCTAATCAAACCAAACCATTGCCCAAGAAGAGAAACAAACATGCATTGTTTTATACTAGAAAACCTAGACCTACCAATAATGCACAACACTCTGCTTTCAACACTCAGCATGCTAGATGTAACTATTGTGGCACTATTGGTCATATTTCATCTTCATGTAGAGTTAGAAAGTTTGTTGATTTGAAAATATGTGCATGGATACCAAAAACTAACATTCCAGGGCCCTATAAGAAATGGGTACCAAAGTTTTTATCTGCAAATTCTTTTGTAGGTGAAACGTCCTTTACATGCTAGAAGCAAATGGATCCTCCATAGCGGTTGCTCACGGCATATGACCGGTGATGCTTCATTATTCGCAACACTGTCGAAGAAGAAAGAAGGATACGTCTCCTTCGGTAATAATTTAAAAGGGTATATTATTGGTATTGGTAATATTGGTAAGGCTCCCTATCTAGTGATTAAAGATGTCTGTCTAGTTACCGAGTTAAATCATAATATGCTCAGCATAAGCCATTTAGCTAATCTTGGTTATCGCATTAACTTTGTCAAAGACAAATGTACTATAGTTGATAGCTCAACTGGTAGTACTATCTTTGAAGGTATCAGGGAAGACAATATATATGTTTTCTATCTATTAGAAGATGCTAATAAAGCAGGTAGATGCTTGATGGCCAAAAGTGATGAGAGTCAACTATGGCACATGAGACTCGATCATACAAATATGGACACAATTTCAAGACTATCCATAAAGAAGCTGGTACGAGGCTTACCGAAAAATTCTTTCAAGAAAGATATGGTATGTAGTGAATGTAAAAAGAACAAAGCTACCTGATCCGCTTTTAAGTCCAAGAACACTGTAAGTACCACTAGACCTCTATAATTGTTGTATATGGATTTATTTGGACCTAGTAAAATTTCTAGCCTAGGTGGTAAGTTATATGCATCTGTAATAGTAGATAATTTCTCTAGATACACGTGGGTATATTTTCTTGCACGCAAGAATGATGCATTATCAGAATTCGTCACCTTTTGCAAGAAGGTTCAAAATGAAAAGGGTTTTATGATCACTCGTATTCGAAGTGATCATGGCGGTAAATTTGAGAATATAGAGTTCAAACAATTTTGTGACACACACGGTTATTTGTATGAGTTTTCTTGCCCTAGGACTCCATAACAAAATGAAGTTGTGGAACGTAAGAATAGGAATCTATCCGAAATGGCTAGAGTAATGTTAAATCAGTTTAGTCTACCTAAATACCTATGGGCTGAAGCTGAAAATACAGCGTGCTATGTTCTCAATAGGGTTCTAATCTGACCTATATCGAAGAAGACTCTCTATGAATTATGGTTTGATAGAACTCCCTCTGTTTCTTATTTTAAAATATTTCGTTGTAAATGCTTTATTCTTAATACTAAAGATAATTTGGGAAAATTTGACGAAAAGGCCGATGAAGGTATATTTTTAGGTTATGCGGCGAAGAGCAAAGGGTACAGAGCCTTCAACAAGAGAATGATGATCATTGAAAAATCAATAAATGTTAAATTTGACGAACTCAATGATGATGAAGACATAAGTACACCTAGTACTACTCATGTAGAACTCTCACACAAAGCACCAGCTGAGAATCCAAGAAAATCACGTACAGAACAAGAAGTCGGAACCAGCAATCCAGAGGATATGCCAAAAGAAATGAGATTTTTGGCAGACCATCCAAAGGACTTGGTAATTGGTGAGATTACCAGGGGTGTAAGTACTCGTTCCTCTAGTAAAGATATAGCTTTTCGTGTCACATTTATTTCACAGCTTGAACCTAAAACTATCGAAGAAGCATATAGTGATAATTTTTGGCAAGATGCTATGCACGAGGAATTGAACTAATTTGAACCGAATCAAGTTTGGGAACTTGTTCCCAAGCCCATTGATCATCCAGTAATTGGCACCCGCTGGGTATTACAAAATAAACTGAATGAGAATGACTTAGTGACTCATAACAAGGCTCGACTCATAACTCAAGGATACAATCAGGAAGAAGGTATCGACTATGATGAGACTTATGCCCCAGTTACGAGATTATAATATATTTACATGTTATGTGCATTTGCATGTTTTCATAATTTTAAGTTATTTCAAATAGATGTTAAAAGTGCATTTTTGAATAGTTTTATAAAAGAAGAAGTTTATGTAGCTCAACCTCCAGTTTTATGGTTTGAAACAAGCCCCTCGTGCTTGGTACGATTATCTAAGTTCTCTTCTACTTGATAATGGCTTTTCAAAAGGGAAGGTTGATACAACACTGTTTATATAATCTTTTAATAACAATTTTCTTTTGATTCAAATTTATGTAGATAATATCATTTTTGGATCTACCGATAAATCACTTTGTCAAGAATTTTCAAAGTGTATGCAGAATAAGTTTGAGATGAGCATGATGGAAGAGCTGAAATTTTTCTTGGACCGCAAATCAAACAAACCAACAATTGGACATTCATCAATCAAGCCAAGTACACAAAAGATTTATTAAAGAAGTTCGATCGGAAAGCAGTCAAACCACTTGGCACTCTGATAGCAATTTCAACCAAGCTTGATATTGATGAACAAGGCAAACCTGTCGACATACGTAAGTATCAGGTATAATTGGTAGTTTACTTTACTTAACTACTAGTCGAATTGATATAATGCTTAGTGTTTGCTTGTGTGCACATTTTCAAGCCAATCCTAAGGAATCACATTTGTGCGCGGTTAAGCGTATCTTCCGATACCTTAAAGGCACTTCTTCTGTCGGCTTATGGTATCACAAAACTACGTCATTTGACCTAACCAGTTATTTGGATGCTAATTTTACTGGATGAAAAGTAGATAGTAAAAGTACCAGTGGTACATGTCATTTCCTAGGCAAAGCTTTAGTCTATTGGTTTAGCAAGAAACAATTCTGTTGCATTATCAACAACTGAGGCTGAGTATATCGTCGCAGGACGTTGTTGTGCACAAATTTTATAGATGAAGTGAATTTTAGAAAACTTTGGCCTACTATACACACATATACCCATTTTTTGTGACAATACTAGCACTATCAATTTGACTAAGAATCCAGTATGTCACTCTCGTACTAAACATATCGAGATTCGACATCATTTTCTTAGAGATCATCAACAAAATAGAGATATAAACCTTGTATACATAGACACAGAGAATCAAATAGCTGACAACTTCACATAACTCTAGCGGAAGATCGTTTCAATTATTTACATCGGGAATTAGAAATTTTTGATGTCAATAATATTAATTAATTTTGTTTTATACAATTATTTTTCAATTCTCAAAAACTATTTTTGAGACAAGCCTACAAAGGGTCTGTCTGTCACCACGACTACGGTCGAAACGAAGCGGTATTTATTTGTTCCCCGGTGATCTTCCGTTAGCTGGGATAGTACCCCTTCAGCTAATCTGAAACAGTCACTGTGTAACAAAATTTAATTTGTAAAATAATATTAATTATATTAATTAAAATTTAAAATTACTAAACTTAGAATTAAATAATTGAAAGAGCATAATGAAAAGGATGTAGCCCACAAATATTTTTTTAAAATTTACCAAAAGAACCTTAGGCGAATTTGGCCAGAGTTCGGTCCGAATTCGACCAGAGTTCTGTTGGTGGTATATCTTTTTAAGTCAGAACCCGAGGCCCCCCTCCTCTTCATCTCTTCTAAAATCCTCTACATGCTGTTGCCGCCTCCCGAGAGCTCCTCCAAACCCTAGAATTTCTCCAATCCATTGCTCCCAATCCACTTGGAGATTTCAATCCAAATTTTGGATTCGTGCAGAGAATTCATGTCTCTACAATATACTCGATTTCTAGAAGGTATAACTCTCTCTCCTTCTGTCACAACCCGCTTCCGGATAATCGGACATGAGTCGGACACGCCTAGCCTTCGTCGTTAGACACGACAAAGTAATCTATGCCGAACTAGGGAAAACTAACAAGTCAAAATATGAATTGAGTACAACAATCACAGCATCTATAAAACGATCCCAGAAATCCAAGTACATGTCTAAGAGTTATCACATTCATCCAGCTAAAAGGAAAGAAAAGTCTGACAATCTCAAATACAATGGAATATAAACTGGTAAAGGTAAGGTACTAGGCCTCCTCAGCCTCTAAGTCCAAAGCAACTCTAGCTGGCTCTACTATGTCAATAGGCTCACGGCCATAGTATGTGTCACACATTGCCTCCATCTCACCTGTAATATATCTAATCAGGAGCTGAGCAAAGTACAGTTCTAGGTAATGAATAAGAACATCATGATATGGAAATGAGTACAGAAGAACATGAAATATGAAATACAGGAAAAGATCATGAAGGTACAGGAATGTAAACCATGAACCTGAAGTACAAGACATATCATGTGCACAATATTTGAAATACAACTAGCCTATGTGACTGACTAGGGTGAGTACAGGAATATGTACAGGAGTACATGAATATCGATACGGCTTAGGACCCGCGTGCACGGTACGAGGCCTAAGCTATATACATGAATATCAGAACCTGGGTTTGGTCACATATCTAGTGTATTTTGTAACTCCTCTTCCTGAAATTTTGTGATATTTTTTTTTATTTTATTAGTTTACATTTAATTTTTCTATTATCATAGGAGTTGTGCCTAAGACCACAGGTGATTTAAGACCATCTTGTGGCCACATTATCTCTAGATAGGGTTTATAAGCATGTTATAGCTATATTATATTTTCCTATAATTTTTAGACATTTTTAGATATTTATTTATTAAAGATATATTTATTTTATTTACTTTCATGAATTACTATAAGGTCATTTGGGACTATTTTGAGACAAGATATTTTTATAGGTTCTAGGAGGTTAGAAATATTTTCAAGAATATTTTAGAATTTTTCTAGATTTTTTTTAGAATTTTTGGGAATTTTTATATAATTTAAACCTATAGAAATTATATTTTATAGGCTTTAGGAATTTACTATGAGATCATATGATGATATTTTGTGTTAAAATATTTTATTTAGATTCTAGATACTTAGAAATATTTTCTAGAATTTTCTAGAATTTTTCTGGATTTTTCTGCAATTTATTTTGATTTATTTGGACTTAAAATGATTTTTAAATGATTTTCTGAATTAAAATATTAATTACCCAGTAATTCACCCAGGGGGGCCCACCGTCGGTGCCCTGGCTGAACCGCCTCTCTCTTTCCTATATATATTATTATATTCAAAACCCTAATTAAATTTCAGCCGTCTTTTTGAGAGAGAGTTCTAGTAGAGATCTCAACTTCCCGAGACGATTGCCGTCAACTCCTACGTGATTTTAGCGTGCTATTTTTTTTATTGGATTAGTCTCGAGGTAAACTTTCTGAATATATAATTGTAGAAGCATAAAAAAGAGAAAAAAATGATCCATGTGGCCATGGAGCCACATGCGGCTCAAGAGTTCCATGCGGCTCAAACACAGAGTGGACTCCATGCGGCCAGCAGAGGGAAGCCACATGTCTTTTTATCACGGCTGTACCCAGCGTCATTCAAACACAATTAATGCTCTGACGGCTGATAATTAATGCTCTGACGGCTGACGGCTGACAGCTGACAGCTGACAGCCCTGACGTAAAGTAGTCATGATGACTGACACAAGAGCACTATCTTCCTAGGGAATTGGAGAAAATCTTCACAGCACTCGAGGCAAGTTTATGCGGCCAGATTAGACGAGTTCACACGGCCAGTACAGAGAAGCCTATGCGGTTCAATCATGAAAGTCTTCCATGCGGCTCGGCCATGAAGGAATCCATGCGGCTCGGCCATGAAGACTCTCATACAGCTCGGCCATGAAGACCCCCATGCGGCTCGGTCATGAACATATTCATGCGGCTCGGTCATGACAACCTTCATGCGGTTCGAGTATAGAGACTATTCATGCGGCTCGGTCATGACGACCTTCATGCGGCCCGAATATGAACACTCCTCATGCGGTTCAGCAATGATGACAGGGCACGTGTCCTAAAGATAATCAAATTTTGGGTCAGATCCCTATAATTTAGGACACGTGGCAAGAGAATGAATTAAATTGATTCATTTAGATTTGCGGATGTCAGCAAGTCATCATGTTGGGGATTTATTGCAATCAACATTAATGACTGACAAGATTTGGCATAATCCTCATTAATGGCCCAGATCCTTCACGCTCAAGATTAATGGCCCTGATTGGTCATTTACCAGGCCATCGCCACTTTGAGAATGGGCAATCATTGCAAACCCTAATGATACCCCCACTATTATAAATAGCAAGGTGCCATTCCCTTGCAAAAGGACGTTCCTCCAATAATCAGAGAGAAAAAATACACAGAGTTCAATCCAGAGAGAGAGAAGCCAGAAGAGCAATACGAGGAGAGCAAGAAGAGCATTTCTTCGTCAATGCCAAGCATCTCGTCACAGGAACCAAGGCTACGTCCGATCGTCCAAGGAGTAAGGCAGAGCTGCTGTCGCTTTCCCAAGCCTCTATCGTTACCTCCCAGAATTAAAAATAAACAATTGTATTTAGATTGCTGTACCTAGGTTTTCGTCCCTAGGCTTTCTTTGTACAAGCGAGTTTGTAACGTGAAGTAAAAGTCCAGTCCTCCCATAAAACTGTTCTGCTCTTTTATATATCATGGCAAATACGATGGCGACTCTGCTGGGGAAAACTTCTCCATGGCTAAGGAGTTGGTGATGCAGTCGGATGCAGCCAGGCTTGGCTCCACGCAACAGAAGATGGTCGCCCGGTTCGACCAACAGGCGTTCAAAGAAATGCTGTCCGACAAGAGCGCTGGCCCGGTCCAGAAGCGAGCCCACACAAAGAAGGCCGGCAAGGAGTGGAGATCCCGATCATTCTCTCCTATTGAAGCTCTTGCAGAGATACCCTCTATTGCTCAAGACGGCGAGGAAGTCTCTCCTGCGGCCCCACTTCAGACCGTAGACAACTCTGTTGTCCCCAAGTCCGGCAGAAGAAAATACTATAATGCTGGACTTGCAGGGGCAAAGAGGAACTCTATACGATCCGAGCCGCATAAGGATGCTAGCCGCATGAAAAAAGCTCATGCGGCTACATCCGCCAGCCGCATGAAGAAAGCTCACAAGACCACATCTGTCAGCCGCATAGCTTTTGCGGCTACATTTGCCAACCGCATGGATGAAACTTATGCAGTTACTGAAGTCAATCATTTGCAGAAAACCCATGCGGCCACAATTGCCAACCGCATGCGGCCAGCCTGTACGGTCGTGACTCCTAGTCGCACAAGAACAACTCATCCGACAGCTAAAGACAGCCGCATGCAGACAGCCTGCACGGTTTTCGATCCTAGTCGCATAGCGTCTGTTCCACGCTTCTCTCGATAAGTCTTTGACCTTCTCTCATACGGTCCTGACCCTGATGGTTCTCTGGATGATAAGCCAGACTCTATGGTATCCAACTTGGACCCTTCCTATTACACACCCGTAAGTGCTAAAAAGAAGAAGTCTAGGACAGCGCAGGCTCACCAAACCCAGTCGGCTTCCCCAACCTCTGACTATCGGAGCGTTTCGCTGATTATCACGCGGGCCTCTAATGGAAAGTTGTATAAGGCTACTCGTACCCTGCCCCTGCGGCCAATGGGCGGGATAGTCATCAAGCATCTCGCAGTAAAGAGCGAAGGCAAGTATACGAGCCACCTTCGAATCAGGGAGCAGGCGGGAGGCCTATACACTCGCGTGCCCGGAATTCCCGAGCCAGCAAAGCAAGTGACTTGCGTTAGGCCATCCTCCACAAACACAAGGAAAGAGAAGATGCATCGGGGTGCAAAGAGTCCTCCCACGGACGTCACTTCACCCAAGTCATCGTCAACTGCTGCTGCAATAGCACGACGATGCAAGAAGGCCGGCACTCTGTCTTTCAAAGACTGCAACAACCATCTTCAAAAGACGAAGCACTACCCGTCGTCTCCTACAACTCTGCTCGAAAAGTCCCCGCCGATGGAAGGGGGAAGAAGATGAATGTTCCCAGCCCGAAGATCTCAACCACTGTGACTAAAAGACTATCGTCTAAGCGGGTGCCCACCACTGGAGTTTTCCAAGGTACTCGCTCTAAGACGAAATCTGCTACAGTGGAAGGTTCGTCGTCCATAACGCAGGAGTTACTGAGGCTGAGGATAGCACCCCTCCGAGCCTCCACTGCAATCCGATGTTCCAAGAAGACGAGCCAGGGAAGACAACTCTCCCATCAGATATAGCAAACCTCGACGTCCTCGACGACGTCCACAACTCCCATGACAAGGCGAACTCGGAGGCTGGGGGTACTGTTCCTTCCGAATCTGAGTCAGAAGGGAATATACCCACATACCCCGATGATTTCTCGCTACAGGGATACGATTCAGAGGGCACTTCCTCCACCGCTCCGTCTATCTCTCCTCATATGAAGACGGTATTCATGACAGACAGCAACCAAGGTGGTTCCAGTGATCGCCAGCGCATCGACAGTCTCGAGGCCATATTGCTTGCTTTGGTCAAGTCTGTAGATGAGATTAAAGCGGCCCTTCCAACTCTACAAGGAGGGACGCCTGGCCAAACAAGCGCGGGTCCCGCGGTCAATGCGGACTCGAATCGGCGGTGCCAAACCCGGACAACAATCCTCCGGAAACAACAGCCCCCACTGCCGTAGACGAAGCACGCGAAGCGAGAAGAGAGGTCCAGGAGCTCCGAGCCATGTTCCACGCTCGAGAAAACTCTCAAGACCTCAGAATACGGCAACCGTACCCTGCTGCATGGAGGGATGTTCCATTCCCACCAAGATATAAGTCGTTCAATATCAATCCTTATGATGGCAAGACCTCGACAAGTCGGTACATCACTTACTTCGAGGTCACCACCGACCAACTGCCCCATGACGATGCCATTCTCACACGATTATTCATCGGGGCATTGGAAGGAGTCGCCTTCGACTGGTATCGCAACCTGTCGGACAACTGCATCTACTCCTTTGCCGGCTTCAAGCGCATGTTCTTGGAGAGATTCTACGAAGTAGGGCAGGACATCACCATGTCCACCATCATGGACGTCGTCCAAGGGGAGAAAGAGCTGACGAGGAACTACATCGAGCGGTTCCGCCAAACTGCCATGAAGCTGCCCTCTGGAAATCCAGATTCCTCCTTAATTGAAATTTGCCAAAAAAGATTGCTCCCAACAATCAGTCTCTGGATGGGCGAAAGTTAATTCAAGGATTGGAAGACGTTCATCATCAGTGCCACAAGCGCCGAAGAACGATTGAAGAAGGCCCGCCAATTGGGACTGCACATCTCGGACGGAGAGAACAAGGGCAAGCGTCCCAACAACGATAATGGGGGTAGCCTCTCCAATAATCGGGATAGCAGAGGAAAGCAGGCTATGGTGACCGACACGGCATAGAAACCTGAGCCAAAGCCGGCAGACAAACAATGGCCGCAAATCACTTACTCCTTCGAAGACGGTCACGTCAAGCCCATCTTGGACATGCTCATACAAGGGGACAAAATTCAGCTTCCTCCACCATGACGGGAACCGCGGCCGGCAGATATGGAGAACCCAAAGTACTGCCATTATCATCGCTACGTCTATCATGCTACACACGACTTCTACCAGCTGAAGCGGTACATCCAAAACCTCATCGATTAGAATGCTTTGGCCATCGATTTTGAAGAGGTAACGGTGGCAGCCAATATGGTGTCGGTACAATTCGGCAGCTTCCTTCCGACGAAAACTCAAGACGGGGTGGTCCCCATCCCTTTGGCGACAATGGAGATTACTAATCTTCCACCTTCCCGAGATCAGGCTGCTGGTTTGGTGCCCCTCACCACATCACGAGGGGAGGTCATGTGAATCCATCCAGACTTGGTATCGGAAGTGACTCAGCCCATATCGTCTTCTATCTGCAAGAAAAAGAATGGAAAAATCAGATACTGTCGTACAGTCTCGGCAGACATCGAAGAAGCTACAGCCGTCGTCACGCGATCTGGGGCACAATCCCAATATGTAGCTGACAACCCGGCTGAAGATTACCAGCCCGCTACAACCGACGCTCCGGGATCGGCTCAGCCTTCGACGACCGAGAAGCCTAGGCCGAGGGAGACTCGCTTCGACAAATCCCTCCGAAAAGAGGCAGCCCAGGGGTTGGAGAGGCCCTACAACTTCAACATCTTGGCACAATTGGCCAACACACCGGCCAAGTTGTCATTATATGAGCTCCTGAGACTCTCCAAGGATGTTTGTGCGGCTTTGAGCGATGCACTCCAAAATGTCGACGCATACCTGGCTCAAGTTAACCTCACAAGAGAAAACCCGCCTGCAGATCTCCAAGACAGCGCCTGCACGGGAGCAATGTCCAACATCGTCTTCACTCCGCAGGACATGCTCATCAAAACTAATCTGCACGATCGCCCACTATACTATACTGGATACATCGGCGACATAAAGGTGGATCGGATGCACATTGATCCTGGCTCTTTCATAAGCATTATCCCGAAGGGTCTGCTACATCATCTCCACATCCCAATGCATCGCCTGTCGCCTACAAATACCGCCATCAGCGGTTTCAATTCGGGCAGAAGCTACCCTATTGGGAAGATTCGTCTGAAATGTCAAATTGGTGACCTCCAATCAGAAGTCACCTGCTAAGTTATCGATGCAGACACATCTTACAACATCCTCTTGGGGCACCCATGGATACACGATTATATGATCGTACCTTCCACGCTGCACTAGTGCTTCAAATATGTCAACAAGCACGGCTTCGTGAGGACGAAATTTGCTGATATCGATCCCTTCAAAGGGGTCGAATCTTACTACTCAGACTCCTGCCTGTACGAAAAATCAAAAAAGCATCTTGGTGAAGGAGATGAACAAGCTAGTACCGAGACAGCTACATGATCAGAAGAGCCTCTAACGATCCACCTCCAAGCTCGCAAACCGGGCAGGTCTGCACCCCTTACCGCCACTCTGCGTAAAGACGCAATCAGCCTCTCGGCACAAGAAGAGCAGATGATAATCCGGCTGCCAAGGTTTGGCCAAGTACCAAGATCCACAACGAGGCCACTAACAATCAGACTGCCGAGAGTCGGCCAGCCCCAAACGGAGAAACTCAATCCCTCCGACAAACCACTGACGATACGCCTTCCCAAGAAAGGTCGTCACCACGATGCAAGGTCTGACACTTCTAGCGAACCAGCCACTCCTTGCCCCACATCAAGTAGCAAACTGAGGGTCGCTAGTCTGCCAACAACTCCACGCTCAACTCCATCAACTGAACCGCTAACGATCAAGCTCCCCAGGTCGTCCTCTCAGTCTTCATTCACACAAGGGGTAGCCGAAGAGGAACCAGAGCTAGCCAAGTATGTGGCTGCCCACACTGATGTTCCCTCCGCAGATGATGTAATCCCCCTAGAAAAGATATCTTACTTCATCAATAAAGGGCTATCTTTGAACTACCTCGAGCTTAATAAGCTTTGTACAATGTACGCTATAGAATACGGTATAGGCACTCACTTACACACACAGGTGACAAATGTCTACACCACAATCCAGCTTACTCCAGCAGAAGACGCTTACCGAATAATCGAAGGAGGGGACCATCCAATCATCTTCGGCCGGAAGGATGATTCGCATCCCTTCACCATAGAAGAAGTCGACCTTGGATCGGATACTGGGAGACTACCTCTGTATCTTTATAGCCTCCAATCTAAATATCTTATGCAAAGACAGGGATATGATCTGGAAACGACACCGGGTTTGAACTACGGTACTGGACGACGATTACCTTTGAAGCCCCCGGTCCCGGCTGGCAAACCACGGGACTACTATAGCAAGACTTGATGTGGATTAGGGTATGTAACACCCACGACAACCCCTGAAAGTTTAGATGAAGAATGCGACTGGCACTCACATTCGACCGGGTCACCAACTTCTGACTCGGATAACAGTATCGGAGACGTATTCAGACAAGTCCTGTCAGTCAATATGGCATTCGCTGACGCTTATGAAGAAGATGAAGACATTCGAAAATTCTCGAGCTAGAGCCGTGGGCCCAACAGCTAGATGAACAATAGGAAAAGCGTTTCGAGCAAAGAGAACCTCCCACTGAGGATGAGGTCATACAAGTTAATCTTGGTGATAAAGCCTCCACGAAACCAATCTTTATTAGCCAGAGTCTGACGGATGAAGAGCGAGAGTCGCTGCTCCAACTCGTCAAGGAGTATATCGATGTGTTCGTCTGGAGCTATGAAGATATGCCAGGATTGGACCCCGAGATCGCACTCCACAAACTTAATATTCGTCCGGATGTAAAACCTGTCAAGCAACAGCAACGACGGTTTCGTCCCGATGTCATGAACGCTATTGAAGCCGAGGTCAACAAACTAATAGCTAGCGGCTTCATTCGCGAAGAGCAGCATCCAGACTGGGTAGCCAATATCGTACCAGTTCTCAAGAAGAACGGGAAGATCCGAATATGCATTGACTTCCGAAATCTGAATGAGGCATGCCCTAAAGATGAATTCTCTCTTCCTATCACAGATATTATGATCGACAACACCTGCGGCTTCGAACGTATGTCCTTCATGGATGGCTTCTCAGGATACAACCAGATCAAGATATTTTCTGACGACGAGAAGCACACATTATTCCGAACACCAATTGGTACATATTGCTACACCGTCATGCCTTTCGATTTAAGGAATGCTGGCGCTACTTACCAGAGAGATATGAGCATCATCTTTAGAGACCACTTACGCAAGACAGTGGTATGCTACGTCGACGACATCACCGTCAAAAGCCGTTCGAAGGAAGATCATCTGCAAGATCTCAGGACAGTGTTCAACCTAATGCGAGCACACAACTTAAAGATGAACCCTACGAAATCATTCTTGGGTGTCTCCAGCAGGAAATTCCTGGATTTCTTCATCACTTCTCAGGGCATTCACATCGACCCCAAGAAAACAAAGGCAATCATGGAGATGGGTCCCCCGAGAAATCTCTGCGAACTCCGAGGTCTCCAAGGCAGGCTGGCTTACATCAGGAGATTCATCTCTAATCTCTCCGGACGATGTCAACCATTCACCCATCTCATGAAGAAGGGAGTCTCTTTCGTATGGGATGAGGAATGCCAGTGCGCTTTCGACAGCATCAAAGAATATTTGTCAAACCCCCCAGTCCTGGTAGCTCCTGTTGCTGGGAAGCCATTCCTGCTCTATGTGTGAGCGATAGAACATTCTCTTGGTGCTCTGTTGGCACAGAACAATGATACAGGCCATGAACAAGCTATATACTACCTCAGTCGAAAGATGATTGTGCCAGAATACCGGTACACGGCCGTAGAGAAGGAATGCCTTGCTCTCGTGTTCGCAATCCAGAAGATGCGACACTACGTCACAGGACAAACCATCTACGTAATATCGCAGATCAACCCCCTCAGGGTCCTCATGACCAAACCTGGGGCACTCAGCTCCCGCCTTGCTACCTGGGCGATATTACTATCACCATACAACATGATCTTCGTACCACAAAAGGCTGTTAAAGGCCAGGCCCTGGAAGACTTTCTAGCAGCACATCCAGGTTCGGAGACGACCAGGGTATATGAAGAGATACCGGATGAGGTCACCAGTTCAAATGCAGTCTCCTATGATGCCATCTGGCAAATGTTCTTCGACGGCGCTTCGAGAACTGGACCCAAAGGCAACATCATCGCTGGAGTTGGAGTGGTACTGATTTCTCCCTCCGGCTTGGTGATCAATCGGGCCTACTCACTCACAGAGCCCTGTTCAAATAATGTGGCCGAGTACAATGCCTTGGTCATTGGCCTCCAGCTCGCGAAGGAGCTGGGGGTAGAGTATCTTGAAGCATACGGTGACTCATAGTTAATCGTCAGTCAGATTCGATGGTCGTACGAGGTCCGCCACGAAGACATGATCCCGTATTATCGAATAGAAATCGAGATTATCTCATCTCTGGAAGGATTCTTCATAGAACATGTTCCCAGACTCCAGAACATTGAGGCTGATGTACTAGCTGGTTTGGTCGCTTCCCTAGCTGTGCCAAATTATGCTCGTCATCAGGTCGACATAATAGGCCGGGAACTGGTCTGTCCTAAGGATAACATTCGATGCATTGAAAGCCACTCCGCTATTTCAGTCGACGAAGCAGCAGACTGGAGACAGTCGTTCATCGACTTCGTAGTATACGACATCCTGCCAGAGAATCCGAAGGAAGCTATTTCTATCAGAAGACGTTCTCTCAGATTTTTCTACAATACGGAGACAAAAATGTTGTATCGCCGATCCTATGATGGTTTACTGCTTCGGTGTCTATCAAATACAGAATCCAAGGAAGCCGTACGTGAGGCCCATAATGGTGTCTGCGGAGCCCATCAACCTGGCCCGAAACTGTAATACCGCCTTCGCCGAATGGGCTATTACTGGCCCACGATGGTTGCAGACGCAATACATTATGCACGAAAGTGCAAAGCCTGCCAAATCCACGCCGACTTCATCTACCAGCCATCTGAATTCCTACATCCGATTGTGGCCTTCTGGCCATTCGAAGCATGGGATATGGACATCGTCGGCCCAATTACCCCACCTTCGTCCAGAAGACACCGATTCATACTCGCAATCACCGATTACTTCTCCAAATGGGCGGAAGCCATCCCATTGGCATAGGTGAAAACTTCAAACGTGATCAGCTTTCTTAAGCATCATGTCATCTACCGCTTTGGACTGCCCCGAAGGATCATTCATGACAATGGGCTACAATTTGCAAGCCACGTATTTTATCGGTTCTACGACAAGCACCGAATTCAAAATATTGCTTCGACACCCTACAACCCAGCAGCCAATGGGTTAGCAGAAGCATTCAACAAAACCATAATCAAGCTACTCAAGAAATTTGTGTCATCCAACAAGCGCAACTGGAACGAGAAGCTCGGCGAATGCTTATGGGCGTATCACACCACAGTTCGAACAGCCACCGGGAATATACTATTTTCCCTGGTGCACGGAAGTGAGACAGTCCTCCCATTAGAGACTCAGATCCCCTCACTTTGTGTCGTCCTCACACATCAGTTGACGATAGATGAAAACCATCATCGCCGACTACAGAAATTGGAGGCCCTAGACGAGAAGTGCCTGTTAGCTCAGCAACGAATTGAGCTGTATCAAGCCCGAATCTCCGGAGCTTTCAACAAGAAGGTCAAGGTCAGAACATTCCAAGTAGCCGATCTCGTTCTGGCGGTTCGGAGGCCGATGGTTATGACGCATAAAACCGCCGGTAAATTCCAACCAAAATGGAAAGGCCCGTTCATCATCGAAGTTGTATTCTGCAATGGCGCCTACCTCCTCGTAAAACAAAATGGAGAGTTGCTCATGTTGCCCATCATCGGCATATTTTTGAAGAAGTATTATGTCTGAAAAAATCCTCAGGACATCTCAGAGTGTCGAGTTATGTACCTCTCCGTACCACTGAACTTACATTCTGGTTCCATACGTAGAGTTATGTGCCCGCTGGTACCTCTGAACTCATTTCCATATGTTACAATCATTTGAGTCACGTGCCCGCTGTACCTCTGAACTCATTCCCATATTTTCCAATCATACGAGTCACGTGCCCGCTGGTACCGCTGAACTCACACTCACCATTCTCCAGATCTCCGAGTCATGTACCCTCTCGTGCCACTGAACTCACGTCCACAATATCTCAGATTATCGAGTCATGTGCCCGCTGGTGCCACTGAACTCACACTTTCACAATATCGAGTCACGTACTCGCTGGTGCCTCTGAACTCACATTCCGGTCACTCTTTCAGATAGTAAGTCATGTATGATCATACCTCTGAACTTTCTGTCTATAAGAGATCCTCCTTCATGATCCACTACCCGCACTCCCAGTGCATAAAAAGGGTAACGGGTCCACAAACTTCCAAAACGACCATGTCGATGATACCTCTGAGTCGTTTCACTTCCGCCAAAAACAAATCACCCCTACATAAAACTTCCATGTCCTCATTACCTCTAAGTCGTTTCATGTACCCCTCCTCTTCATTGAGCCCACTCCTGCCATGTCCTCATTACCTCTGCGTGGGAAGGCTCCGTAGAAGAAACCTCCATACTTGCCATATCCTCATTACCTCTGAGTAAGTATGTCGGTTCCCTTCCAACCTATTATCTGTACCCACAACCGGAGTACGATAAGGATAATAGGTCCACAAATGTCCTCTGTTGACCACAAATGTCCTCTGTTGACCACAAATGTCCTATGTTGACCACAAATGTCCTCTGATGACCACAAATGTCCTCAGCCGACCACAGATGCCGTACTGGGTCTCCAGTACACGCCCATCCCTTCCCTATCATGCCTAGGAGCCCAGTTGCTCCCTAACGTTCTCTCGAATACCAAAAACTTCTATAGCTATCTTATCGCAAAGTTGTTCTAACTATCCCTCTCCAAAACTTGTTACTCGTACCTAAAACCAAGGTACGCCCAGGGTAACAGGTCCACAAATAATCCCCCAGCAGGTTCAATTCCACAAACAGCACGAGTACAAGAAAGAGAAGATGAGTTGAAACATGCTCATTTATTCAAAATTCAAAGTACTACATCATTTGGGATCACACCCCTTACAAAAATGAAAACAAAGAAAAAAAGAAGGGGAAAAGGAGCAAAAGAAAATAGAAAACCGATTACTGCTCCGGGGCACATAGCGTCGTGAGACGGTCCGTCAGTAAGGTAACCGACCGCTCAAACCTCTGTTTAGCTCGACGCTCCGCCTCTTGGGTCAGTGCCACTGCGTCCTCCAGATGAGCGTGAGCTTGCCAGTTATCCTCAAATTTCTTGAAAGCCCGCTCCAGGTTAACAAAAGATCGGGAAACCTTCTCGGCCTCCTGAACGATTGACTCATGTTCCGCATGAGCAGCCTTCAGCTCCGACTCTAGGAAGGCCAATTCCTTCTGAAGTACGAGAATCCGCTCCTTCGTGTCAGCTATTCCACGAGAAGCAGCCTCTTCCCGAGTCCTACAAGCTTGACTTCGACGACCCAGCCTGTCATACGAAGCAGAAAGCTTATCAAGGTCTTCCTTCACAACTGGCCCGCCAGTGTCTCGAGCGAGCTTGATCATATCCCGAGCGACAATAAGAAAACCCCGCTCCCGTTCAATCACAGCAGGCAAGTCAGCCTGCCGTAACACTAGCAATCAGATCACGAGCTGGTCAGCCTCTGCCAACTTGGGCTCCAGGAGCGCAGCCAACACCATCCCGCCAGGAAGAGTCTTTAAAGTTTTAATATGACCCCGAGCGCACCGCAGGGACAGAGAAAAAAGGGTCCCCCGTTCTACGGCAGCATCTATGCCCCTTTTTAAATGGCGATAGAAGCTGCCGACCACATCCTGCGACACCTCGTCCAGAGCCTGCGAAGAAGCCGGCGTCAACGGGAGTGTAGCTGGCAACACTGAAGAAGACGCGACAGAATCTGCCGCTCCTGCCACGAGGGAAACAAACTCCGTACGGAAAGACGCCTGAATAGCGACCAACTCCTCTTCAGCAGCCCGCAGAACTTGAATGCTCGGCAGGGCCGAGAAGTCAATCTCTGAAGCCGTATAAGCAGCAGAGGATGAGACGGAGACTATCGCTCTCGGAACAAGCTCCACTCCCATCTGCCTAGAGCTGGCAGGAGGCCCCTCGACAAGAGTCGGTAAAGGAGAGGAAACGCTCCTTTCCTCCAGATCGCAGCAGGCCGAGCCTTCCCCAAGAACATCCGTTGTGGGAAGTAAAGGGTCAGGACCTGTAGGGCCAAGATAACCATGAATCGATTTGACCTGGAGGATATGTTGATAGAGCAAATAAGCTCCCTCACTAGTCAATATTTGGCTTATCTTACCAGCAGAAGAGTGTGGAGGCTGAGGTTCGCCTACGGCCACCATAATCTCTCCACCAGCGGCCTCCGAATCGAATATAATAGACTCCTCCGCCCCTGCACCCTCGGGAGGGGATGCGATGAGATCGCCGTCGCCTTGCTGAAATTTGGCAATCTTGGAGACAGGCCCGAGGAAACCTTCGTCACCCCGGACCGAGGCCTCAGCAACTTGGGAGTCCCCATCCGCCGCTGAGAGAGCCCCCACAGAAAGGACCGCGGCACACATGCCGCTAATCAAAGCAGCAAGGGCCGGATCAACTCCAGGGGCAGCAGACGGTTCAGGAGAGCCTGGTTCGTCAGACGCCTACAAAGAAAAAATGATTAGGTTATATCTCCAAGAAAAAAAAAAGCCACAACAAGAAGATGGCTCTAACATAGTCGTACCTCCGGAACACCGTCAGCATTTTTATCCCTTTCCGTAATAAGTAGCCTATGAGGTCTGACCGCAGCTCTCTTTACGGAAAAGGCTACTCCCCCGTCAATAGACTCATACCTGCCCTACTTACACGAGGGACCAGGCACGGCAGGCGGTGGTTCTACCCTCACCACCTCTGATACAGGTGGCAACTGATCTACCACCTCATCTAATACGACCGACGGTTGATCCGTCATCATCTCATCTGCCATGATGGGCGGTTGATCTGCCGCTGCTCCGCTACCAGAAGAGAGAGAGTCCTCATCGTCCCGTTTGTTGTTTCCCTCAACTGTGTTAAAGGACTCAGAATCGGGCACGGGAACCCTATTCGCCCCTTTTTTCTTCGCCTTCGACACCATAGCCTTCTCCGCCAAACGAGTGCCCATGATGAAGCTAGTCCTCAGGTCAAAATCAACAGGAGACTGGTTTACCGTAACATGGTATAAGGCCGCCATATACAAGATTTCTCCCAGCACGTTTGCTGTAGGAACTGAGAAACTAGTTCGAGTTTGACAAGTGTCATAGTAGCTCCATGCCCTAATCCCAACAAGGATGCTACCCTCAAATCCCAGGCTGGAACTGGGATGCCCAAGGAATAGTTGACTGTACCCAAATTGACGGGAAAACCTACTGGGCAAGTAGGGCTCCAGGAACACAGTGTTGCGGTCGCGATAAACTAAATGCGCCGGGGGAATGTTACGCAACCAGAAATGCATCTTCTCAGGTAAGAAATGAGGAGATCCAACACCATCAACATGGACACTCCTCACTTCCTGGTCGGTGAAACGGGGAACGGACACGAAAAAATTATATTCGTCCACCCTCGCCAGCATCCTCCGACACGCCGGTATGGTACTATATTCCCAAGGCTGATGGCGATGTCTGAAAAGAAAAGCATGTCGTCCGTAACGCCGTCTACCATCCCAGGCCTCATCAAAGACCGATAATGCAACAACAGCCACCCCAACAGGTAATGATAAGGCAGCTCTTTACCTTCAAAGTCCGTCACCACGTCACGAGCAATGACCTTAGACGAGAAGGCACGGAGACCGTAATATATGCTGCACACCATAGCGGGAAGGAGAGCCAGCCTGACCCCAAAGGCCAACTTCACGGCGGAAAGAATAAAGTGACGGTTGATCCTCTCAATAGAACCTGCCCCCCCGCCCCCCGAGACTACGCAGTTCCATAGCCATATCATCAAAAACCCAACCAGGAGCGCTTTCTCAGACATCTGCCTGGTACCGTAGTAAAAATAGCTAAGAGAGTCAGCTTGACTCCCGAATATGTCGCTATTAGACCACGACTTCTTGACGCTCAACATCAGGTCTTTTATCTCTTCCTGGGTTTGAGGGGTTCGAGGAATAACCTCGCCAGAAGGGCCAACTTTAAAAAAATAATTGACCCAGGATGTGGTGTGGGGAGCGTTCCCTTCTGAGCTATCCTCCTTTTTTATAGCCATCTGGTGACAAGCACTATGATAGAATAGCAACTCCTGGTACACCGTAACAAAACCTGGGAGTCGTCGGTTCAGGTCCTCGAGCTCCTCGTTCGACGGGGTGTACACCTCGAAAGGCTCGTTCCCCCACGAAAGCTTGGAGACAGTATACATCTCGTGGAGAGCAAGCCCCAACTCTCCTTCGGGTGCGAAGAACGTCCCCGTTCGCCGGTTATATATCTCTAGGAGTGCCACGAACAATGGCTTATTGATAGGAAGCCCGTGACAGGTACCCCGGATGGCATAATAGAGTCCCACCTCCCGCAGGAATGTCCCGTAGGTCTGCAGAACCCAAGTGGTCAAGTGGGCCCACGTAGAAGTGGAGTTTATCTAGTTCAGCAATGCCAGTCTGCCAACGGGATAAGATTTTTTACGAGCAAGCCGATTCAGGAATGTATCAGCTTGAGTGAATATGAAGTTGGGACCATATACGTTCATAAAAGTACCTAGGGCCAGTCCCATCATGTACCGAAGGAAGGAATCCTTACCCGCGTACGATGACCTAATGTTCGGGTTATAATGGATGTCGCCTATCAACATCCCTGATTGGGTAGGAGTTAAGTTACACACCATCTTCCTGTCCAACAATACCATATTGAACCACGACAGAGGATAATGATGCTCCATGAGAGGAATATGGATC
Organism: Iris pallida; assembly: GCA_029216955.1. Classification (NCBI taxonomy): domain Eukaryota; kingdom Viridiplantae; phylum Streptophyta; class Magnoliopsida; order Asparagales; family Iridaceae; genus Iris; species Iris pallida. The sequence continues at coordinate 49,777 of JANAVB010041814.1, read as the reverse complement.
GCCATCCCATCCACAGTAAAATCCTAGTTCTCAGAGATCTCTAATACTCGGGGATTCTTTATGATTAAAGCGTCTCCGAAGAGGAATGAGGGCTTCAGGTTTGATCCATCCAACTTCCCAGAATTTATCATGGCACAGAGATAATGGAGGGTCTGATTCTCGATGGCGTTCAACCTCCCCGAAGACTCATTAGCAGGAAATTGATTCAGCACGTACTTAACTAAGTCATCAAGACGCACGCCCAAGGCAAACTGATTCGAGCCCACTAGGAGTTCCCCCGCAGGATTTACTGGCAGATTCACTGAAGAAAGATGAAAGAAACAAGATTAGAAGATAGTCAAACAAAGAAGCGTTTGAAAGATCATTTAAGTTAATACAGCTCCGGTCGTCACAGCCTTATGCGGCTCAGAACCAGATGAGTCCATACGGTTCGGTTCATCATAGCCTTATGCGGCTCCGAGTCAGACGAGTCCATACAAATCAAGTTCAGATGAGCTTATGAAGCTTCTGCAGTTTAGGTTCAGAAGGGCCTATACGGTTCAAGGTTCACATGGACTCAGCAGATAAAACTAGGCGCTGATGCGGCTCAGATTCAGGTGACACTATTTGGTTCAAAGTCCACGCAGACTCATGCGGCCCTGAACAGATAGACTCATTCGGCTACAAGCAGATGATCTTATGCGGTTCAAAAGTGAACTACACTCATGCGGCCGAAACCGAAAAATATATATGCGGTTCAGATTGAGTAAAGTGCTTATACGGTCATATCGACGAACCTTGTACATGCGGCTTGTGCATAAATTATGCAGCAGAGCCATGGCAGTTAGGGTTCTAAGGCAACGCCCTTACCAGCAATAGGTGGATGAACGTCAGGATAAACAGAGTGAACAGCGACCGACGGAGGAGTGGCCACGTTCGTCGTCGTAGTCGCCGCAGAAGCGACCACCTTGCCCTTTGCAGCCTTAGACGCAGCAACCTTCTTGGGAGCCATGGGTGCTTGGGAGAGGAAGGAGTTAGAAAGATCGAAGAGAGAAAAGAAGACTCTCCAGAACGAAAGTGCTCCTATTTATAGACAAGGAAGGAACGCCTCGATACGCGTGCAATATGATGACCGACTCTTCGGTCATCGAGGCAAAACGGCTTAATAATAGCCTGACTCTTGGGATCCTGGCCCAAAAAGCGGCTCTTAAAATCTGACAGCAAATCAAGAGCATTAAATGCAGAAGATTTACAAAAGATTTACACACGTGGCAGGAAGAAGCGACAAGAAGCTCATGCGGCCAAAACAGCCCATACGGCTCAGAGAGTCATACGGTTGAGGTAATCACGTGGCTGGTCAAATCCATACGGCTATGATAGAATACATCCATACGGCTCTGGCATAATCATGCTTCTTATTCAAAGTATTTTAATTTTGCAAATTGAAAACTTTGAAGGGGTCATGTAGAAGCATGAAAAAGAGAAGAAAAATGATCCATGCGGCCATGGAGCCACATGCGGCTCAAACACAGAGTAGACTCCATACGGCCAGCAGAGGGAAGCCACGTGTCTTTTTAGCACGGCTGTACCCAGCATCATTCAAACACAATTAATGCTCTGACGGCTGACAATTAATGTTCTGACGACTGACAGTTGACAGCCCTGACGTAAAGTAGTCATGATGACTGACATAAGAGCACTATCTTCTTAAAGAATTAGAGAAAATCTTCACAACACTCGAGGCAAGTTTATGCGGCCAGATAGTACAGAGAAGCCTATGCGGTTCAATCATGAAAGTCCCCCATACGGCTCGGCCATGAAGAAATCCATGCGGCTCGGCCATGAAGACTCTCATACAGCTCGGCCATGAAGACCCCCATGTGGCTCGGTCATGAACATATTCATGCGGCTTGGTCATGACAACCTTCATACAGTTCGAGTATGGAGACTATTCATGCGGCTCGGTCATGAAATCTTTTATGCGGCTCGGTCATGACGACCTTCATGCGGCCCGAATATGAACACTCCTCATGCGGCTCAGCAATGATGACAGGGCACGTGTCCTAAAGATAATCAAATTTTGGGTCAGATCCCTATAATTTGGGACACATGGCAAGAGAATGAATTAAATTGATTCATTTAGATTTGCGGATGTCAGCAAGTCATCATGATGGGGATTTATTGCAATCAACATTAATGATTGACAAGATTTGGCATAATTCTCATTATTGGCCCAGATCCTTCACGCTCAAGATTAATGGCCCTGATTGGTCATTTACCAGGCCGCCGCCACTTTGAGAATGGGCAATCATTGCAATCCCTAATGATTCCTCCCACTATTATAAATAGCAAGGTGCCATTCCCTTGTAAAAGGATGTTCCCCCAATAATCAGAGAGAAAAAATACACAGAGATCAATCCAGAGAGAGAAGCCAGAAGAGCAATACGAGGAGAGCAAGAAGAGCATTTCTTCGTCAACGCCAAGCATCTCGTCACAGGAGCCAAGGCTACGTCCGATCGTCCAAGGAGTAAGGCAGAGCTGCCGTCGCTTTCCCGAGCCTCTATCGTCACCCCCTAGAATCAAAAGTAAACAATTGTACATAGATTGCTGTACCTAGGTTTTCGTCCCTAGGCTTTCTTTGTACAAGTGAGTTTGTAGCGTGAAGTAAAAGTCCAGTCCTCTCATAAAACTGTTCTGCTCTTTTATATATCATGGCAAACAATAATTTATTTTCGTATATATTATTTCTAAATTTCTGGAAAAATCGTAGATTGTCGGTTGTCCGAAACTTGACACATTTTAGTATTTTCGAGATTCCGGGAGAACCAAAAAATGAAATCACAAACCGTTTGAAGTTTCGAAAGCTAACACAGAGCTCTACGATATATATTTTTTCGAGAAATTAATTCGTTCATCTAGTATTTTAATTATTTTATTGAACTCACAATTGATCGGTTGATCACCGTTTTGGTCACGATTAGCCATAACGGCGATATCTTTTGACCAAAGCATGTTTTTGCAGCACGGTTGGTTCCAGCGCACTCGTAGCACTAAAATCTACCAAAGTGCACTTTCAAAATCTAGAGTTCATAGCTTTTCGAAAAAATAGTCAATGACACATCTCGATTTCTGTGCCATAGTTTCCAAAATTAGAAAACACGACTTTGATGGCCAAACTTGCATGTTTAGATTATATTCATATTATTATTAGGTTAAATTAGGTTTTTAAGTAAATTATTCTAGAATTATTTATTATTAGATTAGTAACCCAACTAGCCACTATTTAATGAATTTAGAACTAGAATATTAGAATTGATTTATAGTTTTCGTGCACGGTTCATCGTGCGATATGTGTTATAGGTTGACAGCTCCTACATCGGCATCCTCTCATCCTCGACTTATGACTACAGTTTGTGCAAGGAACATAGGCAAGATACCTTGCCTCCCTCTACAGTTTAATTCCATGTTTATGGTTTTCATGTTATTATTTTATTATCATTAGATACTCTATTTGTTATACATTTAATATGATTTATTAGCTTTCTAGTTGACTTAATTTATCAAGTTTTTGCATACCGTGTTCACTAGTTTATGGTCTTGCTTGACTTGATAGTGTAGTTATACTGGACTTGACTGAGTCGTACCTTGTCTCACCAGTACCTTGCTTGAGTCGTGTCATAGAACGAGTATGTGTAATTGAACTGCTAAATCCTTTTTATCGTTTTTCCTCACCAGAGAGTCCACACTCGGGACGAGGGTGTTTGTCTTGACCTGTTTACATCCGTGAGTCCACACCCGGGACGAGGATGTCAATTATTTGTACCAGAGAGTCCACACTTGGGACGAGGGTGTTGACTTGACTTACACCAAAGAGTCCACTCGGGACGAGGGTGTTTACATTAGAGAGTTCACAATCGGGACGAGGATGTTATACTTGCTCTAGAGAGTCCACACTCGGGACGAGGGTTAGTACTAACTAGAGAGTCCACACTCGGGATGAGGGTTAGTGATTAGTTCAAACCTGTGAGCCCAATCGGGGTGAGGATTTGGTATTCTATTGATCTCGTGTTCTCTTGTTCATTCAGCAATTCAGTTACATATAGTTGTTCTTGTATTCCAGTTTATAATCACCCGTCAATAGCCACTTGTCGTTAGTCACTTGTTAGCAGTTTGGTCGTAGTCTCTTGCTATATTAAGTGTCGTTCCTTGTTATATCATGTTTATATATTATCATGCATGATTAAACTATAAGATAGGCATGTTTATATGTATCTTGCTATGTCCTCTGAGGACTTGATGATCTCTTCTGGTTTAGCGATTGCATGGAGTTAGTGGCAGAGCGAATGGTAGATGATTGTGGTACATGTCTCAGGTATTTGTTAGTGATATTATATTATTATCCTTTCGTGCTTTTCATTCCTTATCATGAGATATTCTGCTTATTGATTCAGTTTAGAGACTCTTGTTACACTCTTGGAGTCTTATCAGACATTTATGCTAGTGGGCTGTAGACCACGACCCATAGTGTTCATTCCTATTCCGTGCATTTAATGTGGATTTGAGATATAGATTTGTTTGCCAGGATTTGGCAGTACACCATAGCCATAATAGCATTTACGTATTTGAGAGGGGCTGGTATCCGCTCGATACGTAGCTGGCTTGCTCACGTGCTCGCATCCAAAAAATGGGTACGGGTCGTGACAAGTTTTTTTGGAGGCCCATGCAGGTTAGAGCATATCGTATCGATTACGTAACTGTACTGAAACGAGCCTGCGCATCTGACTAAACCTTAGAAATCTCAATCCACTCTGCCTTGAAAATTCTCTTAAAAATTTCTCTACCGCCTTTAAAATCTCGTATTCGTTCTCGATTATTCTTCCTTGCCTTTCCGTACCCTTGATTCTCGTTCTTTCTTATTTTAGGGTGATGAATGATCGTGCTGTCTAGAATTTATCAAAAAATTTTAAATTATAGTATAATATTGCTTGATTATTGAATATTTGGTTGTTTATAGATATGAGGGATTACAGATGCCATATGTCCTAGATATCTGTTGGAAGGATTGTTAGCAACTAGTTAAAAGATTATAAGATGTTAGTGATCGTATTTTGAGGAGTAGTATGACCAAAAGCGGGTAGAAGTCCTCAAGTATTCGGAGTTATAAAATGACTAGAAAAGGTCATAAAATATTTTTGAAAAATTAAATATGAGAAGATTAAGGTAATAGTAGACTTTGATTTTTAAGGAATAGTTATGAATTAGAATTTCGAGGATAAAATTATTTTTAAGGTGGGTAGATTTGTAACTCATCTTCCCAAAATTTTGTGACATATTTTTTATTTGATTTATTTACATTTAATTTTTCTATGATCATAGGAGTTGTGACTAAGCCCACAGGTGATTTATGACAATCTTGTGGTCACATGATCTCTAGATAGGGTTTATAAGCATACTGTAGCTATATTATATTTTCCTATGATTTTTAGACATTTTTAGATATTTATTTATTAAGGATATATTTATTTTATTGACTTTCATGAATTACTGTAAGGTCATTTGGGACTATTTTGAGACAAGTTATTTTTATTTAGGTTCTAGGAGGTTAGAAATATTTTCTAGAATATTTTAGAATTTTTTAGGATTTTTTTAGAATTTTTGAGAATTTTTATATAATTAAAACCTATAGAAATTATATTTTATAGGCTTTGGTAATTTACTATGAGATCACATGATAATATTTTGTGTTAAAATATTTTATTTATATTCTAGACACTTAGAAATATTTTTTAGAATTTTCTAGAATTTTTCTGGATTTTTCTGTAATTTATTTTGATTTATTTGGACTTAAAATAATTTTCTGAATTAAAATAATTAATTACCCAGTAATTCACTCGGGGGTGGGGGGGGGGGGGGGGGGGAGGGGCACCTGTTGGCACCCTGGCTGAAATGCCTCTCTCTCATATATATATATTATTATATTCGAAACCCTAATTAAATTTCAGCCACCTTTTTGAGAGAGAGTTCTTGTAGAGATCTCGACTTCCCGAGACGATTGCCGTCAACTCCTACGTGATTTTAGCGTGCCATTTTTTTATTGGATTCATCTCGAGGTAAACTTTCTGAATATATAATTTATTTTCGTATATATTATTCCTAAATTTTTGGAAAATTCGTGGAGTGTCGGTTGTCCGAAACTTGACACGTTTTGGTGTTTTCGAGATTCCAGGAGAACCAGAAATCATGAACCGTTTGAAGTTTCGGAAAGCTAACATAGAGCTCTACGACATATATTTTTTCCAGAAATTATTTCTTTCATCTAGTATTTTGTTCGCCATTGATTGTAAAAGTACAGAACAATTTTACAGGAGGACTGAACTTAGACCCACAATACAAACTCGCTCATACAAAGAAAGCCTAGGAGTAAAAACCTAGGTACAACAATCTATGTACAATTGTTTATTTTTGATTCTGGGGGGTGACGGTAGAGGCTCGGGAAAGCGACGGCAGCTATGCCTGACTCCCTGGACGATCGGACGTAGCCTTAGCTCTGATAAATAAATGCTCTCGAAATATGTGGGTACTCTTCTGTGCGTGCCTTTGTCTCTCTGTGTGTCCAGCCAGGGGTTTTGCAAGGGAATGGCACCTTGCTATTTATAGGAGTGGGGTGTGATCATTAGGGTTTGTAATGATTGTCCCTTGAAAAGTCGGCGGTTTGGGGACTAATTACCATTTTCCTTGATCCTATTTTGTTGGCAATTAATCTGGGCCGTTAATCTTGATTGCAATAAATCTGGGCCGTTAATGTTGATTGTGCCAAATCCGTATGGGCAATTAATGTTGATTGCCATGAATCTTCGTAATTTGTTATGACAAGCTCGGATCTCCTGCCACGTGTTCAATCTGCTTGATTGCAATAAATCTGATTTTATCCGAGTAATTATGATGATTGCACTAAATCTGGTTGTTGGGATTTGTTGATAGTAACAAATTTGAGTGGATAAATCTTGATTGATTTGGTGCCACGTATCCAACCATCATTATGCTGTGAGCCGTAGGGACATGGGGGGAACTGATCCTCTACCACGTGTCCTAACCGCGAGCCACAGGGACAGGGTGTCTTAACAGAGCCACATGAGGGTGGCTTCTCAGGATTTGAACCGCATAAAGGTGGCAGCAGCATAGGTATGGCCTCCGAAATCTGAGTCGCATGAGGGTGGTTTCCAAGTGAACCGCATAAGGCTGGCCACGTATCAAGGCTGCATGGGTGTGGCCTCTCAGCATTTGAGCCGCATGGAGATGGTCTCCATGATCTAAGCCGCATGAGAGTAGCGGCCGTATGGGGTGGCTTCTCAGGATTTGAGCCGCATGGAGACTGTCCCCATGATCCGAGCCGCATGAGAGTAGCGGCCGCATGGGGTGGCTCCTCAGGATTTGAGCCGCATGAAGATGGCCTCCATGATCCGAGCCGCATGAGAGTAGCAGCCGCACGGATGTGGCCTCTACCTGAACCGCATGCGGCTGGCCACGTGTCAAAGCTGTATGTAAGACTTTGGGATTTGATGGATCGTGCCAGCTATAAAGATTTTCTTTGTTTCCCTAGGAGCACGCCTTTATGTCAGAGTCATCATTGCCGCTTTTATGTCTGAGCTGTCAGTTTACCTTTATGTCAGAGCCGCCTTGTTGTGTCAGAGCATTAACTGAGGCCGCTGCTTAATGGCCAGCTGTAGAGGCGGGCCGCATAAGGCCACGAGCCGCATGGCTATGTTGGCAACTTTTGAGCCGCATAAAACTCTTGAGCCGCATGAAGCTCTGAGAGATTCTTTGAACCGCATGAGACTCCCTCTGTTTTGAGCCGTATGGATTTTTCTGTTCTTTTTTATGCTTCTACAATACCCCCTTCAAAGTTTTCAATTTGTAAAATTGAAATACTTTGAATAAGAAGCATGGCTATGTCCGCATAGGATGTTCTGGCCGCATGGACTTCTTAGTCGTATGGCCTTCCCGGCCGTATGGCCTTCCTGGCCACATGGACTTCCCAGCCGCATGGATCGCTCTGGCCGCATGGACCAGTCTGGCAGCACACTATTTTTTCTGCCACGTAGGCGTCATTAATTGCCCTTGATTCGTTTTTTTAATTTAGAGCCGTCTTTTGGAGGAATCCCAAGAGTCGGTTCATTAAATATTTGGATTTTGTGCTTTGATGAATCTCCTTTATGAGAGGGGACAAAATCCTAGGAGTCGATTTTGCCTGCAGCACACGACCCTATGCGTTCATCGGTCCACGTGCCCCCCTTTGTCCTCCTATAAATAAGAGTAATTTGGAGAAAGAAACTCTTTACTCTCTTTTCCAATTTAAGCTCTTCTTGCCCTAACTGTCGTCCTCTTCTTCTTCTTCTTCTTCGATCAACTATGGCCCCCAAGACTTCCAAGGCCGCGGCGAAGGGTAAGGGAGTGGCTTCTACGTCGACTGCGGCGCCTGAAGTTCATTCCGACATTTACCCCGCCATTGTTGGTAAAGGTTTTGGCAGAAATTGCACAACTCAGAACTTCCACCATCATGGCTATGTCGCATATTTTATGCACGGGCCTTCTTCGTCTTCATGAATCTACATACTGTGCTATGTGTGTCGCATGTGCATCCCATGTCCGAGCCGTATGGGGGTATGCCCCATGTCCGAGCCACATGATAGCCGTTTTGCGGTCACATGAGCACTTTACAATTTGAATCGCATAAAGGCCTGTTGAACAGAATCGCATAAGTCCTTCTGAGCTGAGCCGCATGAAGTCCCATTAAACAGGACCGCATAAGCCTTCTTTTGATCTGTGCCGCATAAGCTCATCTAGAATGGGCCGCATAAGCCTCCGCTAATAAAAACCGCATAAGCTCCATCGAAACAGTGCTGCATGAAGCTGCGCTGAGCCGAGCCGCATAAGCCCATCTGAACTGGACCGCATAATGCCCTCGCCATCTTCTAACTTTGTTTCTTTTATCTTTGATTCTTGCAGCATCCCTGCCGAAGGCTGAGATCATTATGAAGGAAGAGCTGCTGCCTCCTTTTATCAAACAAGAGTCATCATTCGTTAAGGAGGAGGTGATACCAAAATCGGAGGAACAAAAAGAAGAGCTGGCGCCTATAGGGAAGGGAAACACTCCCAACATTAAAGTTGCTGTAAAGGAGGAGCCCCAGTCTGAAGGTGGTAGTATTGGGAGCTTTGACCCTCCTGTTCCGGATGAGGATCTTACTCAAATAGATTCTTCATATGAAAAATGGTTGAGGGAATGGTATATGTGCCCCCACAACTAGGATTCCTGGGCTTCCATAAATGTCCGTCTTTGTCTTGATATTTCTTGTCTGTCTTTAGCTGTAGTTTGTGTTTTGCTTCTTTTGGACATCAATGTAATCTTTTTTCTTCTTGTCTAAATGAAATGATAGAGAACTTTTCTGGCTTGCTCATGAAATATAGTCATGTGAATGTAACTGATTTTGAATGAACATAATACATTCGCTCTATTCTTTGCTTGTAGTAGTTGCCCTAATGGGAGACTATTGGTGGACCTATTATCCTTGGCGTACCCTGGTTCTGGATACGGATAATAAGATGAGAGAGAACCAACATACTTACTCAGAGGTAATGAGGACATGGTAAATATGAGGGTTTCTTCGATGGAGCCTTCCCACTCAGAGGTAATGAGGACATGGCAGGAGTTGACTCCATGAAGGGTACATAGAACAACTCAGAGGTAATGAGGACGTGGAAGTTCTACGTGAGGGGCGGTTTGTTTTTGGTGGAAGGGAAACAACTCAGAGGTAACATCGACGTGGTCGTTTCAGAGAATTTATGGATCTGTTACCCTTTTTGTGCACTAAAAGTGCGGGTATTGGATCATAAGAAGGGAGCTCTTTTAGAAAGAAAGTTCAGAGGTATAATCATACATGACTTATTACCTAAAAGACGCGATATAGATTCATCTATAGTGACTAGAGTATAAGTTCAGCGGTACCTGTGGGTACATAACTCGACAATCTGGGAGATTTGGGATCAGAATGTAAGTTCAGCGGTACTAGAGGGTACGTAACTCATCATTCTGGGAAATTTGGAGTCAGAATGTGAGTTTAGCAGTACCAGAGGGTACATAATCCAACAATCTAGAAGATTTGGAGTCAGAATGTAAGTTCAGCGGTACCAGAGGGTACGTAACTCGTTATTTTAGGAAATTTGGAGTCAGAATGTAAGTTCAGCGGTACCAGAGGGTACATAACTCAACACCCTGGGAGATTTGTAGGATGTCGTTTCAGACGTAATACTTCTTAAGGAACTTGCCGTTGATGGGCAACATGAGCAGGTCTCCATTTTGTTTTGCGAGGTGGTAAGCTCCATTGGAGAATACGGCATCGATGATGAACGGGCCTTCCTACTTTAGCTGGAACTTGTCGGCGGTTTTGTGAGTCATAACCATCAGCCTCCGAACTGCCAGAACAAGATCACCCACATGGAATGTTCTGATTTTAACCTTCTTGTTGAAGGCTCCGGAGATACGTGCTTGGTACAGCTCGATTCGCTGTTGAGCTAGCAGGCGCTTCTCATCTAGGGCCTCCAACTCTTGTAGTCGGCGATGGTGATTATCATCTGTTGTCAATCGATAGGTGAGGGCGACGCGGAGTCAAGGGATTTGAGTCTCCAGTAGGAGAATTGCCTCACTTCCGTATACCAGAGAGAAAGGTGTATTCCCGGTGGCAGTCCGTACTGTAGTACGTGTAGGAACCCTAGAGGGGGGTGAATAGGGTCAAGCTAACTAATCAAGCACTTAGCACAAGCTAATAGGCAATTTAAAAATATAAGTGCAAGAGAAGAAGCAATAACAATACCGACACACGATATATCCTGGTATCCTCCCAAGAGGTACTCCAGTCCCGGAACTCTCTCCGGCTTTAATCCACTATTTGAGCAAATAGTTACACACGAGTTTGGATCCGAAGAACTCGCCAACTTCTTACACGAGAGTTTGGATACGAAGACTCCCCAACTTCAACCGAGAGTTTGGATAGGAAGACTCCCCAACTTCAACCGAGAGTTTGGATACGAAGACTCTCCAACTTCAACCGAGAGTTTGGATATGAAGACTCTCCAACTTCAACCTTTCACAATAGGTTTAGATCTCCTTATACAATAAGATGAAGATCTCACTTTTCAACTCAATAACTCTAACACAATATGTGGATGGCAAATGAAAGCTTTGTAGAGTTGTATGTGGATAGGCTTTGGTGGTTTAGAATTTTTTAGGCTCAAAGCATCAACCTTGAATGAAGGGGTTCAAGGCTATTTATAACCAAAGCTTGAAAAGAAGCCAAAGGCAACTTTTCAGTCACGAACCGGCATACCGCCGGTATGATCCGGCATACCGGTGGTATACCGGTCTGGGATTGCAACGGCTAGAATTATAGCCGTTGGGATCATTAATGGCTGGAAATCCGACCGTTAGAATTTCAACGTTTCAGAAGCGGTATACTGTCGGTATGGACCGGTATGCCGGCGGTATGCCGGTTTTGTAAATAGAAACTTTCTGTGAACAAAAATCGGTGTACCGTAGTATACGCCGGTATACCGTCGGTATGCCGTTTTCTACCAAAAATGATCCTGGGCTTATTTCTGCCCTAGCTTTCGATTTTGCCATCCATTTCTTGTGTTTACAATTATTCCTAAGACTCATTACAGACTCCAGATATACATAGGCAGGTGCAGGCTTCTTCAGAGTCATAAAATGATGATGGCATGGCTTGGCTTCTTCCTTTGATAGGTGCTGGCTTTTTCCTTTGGCGGCAGCTGTCCAAAGATATCCAGTTTATCTAAAGATATCCAGCGGAACCCCCGAGTGCGTGGCTCCAGAGATGTCGTCGGGTGGTTCAGAGAAATCTTGTGGGATCCGTCGTCTTTGGCCCACCATGATTTCTTCATTGCATATGTCCAAAATGATCTTGCTTATTGCTTTTCTGCATGTACATGTTAGACGAACAAAGCAATATACATAGTAGCAAGTATGATAAGTTTAATGCACATTAGGACAATGCTGAGTTTAAGTATAAGTGCTAAGGTGATAGCATAAATGTTAGTGATATCATAATGATTAAACTTAATTGAATGACCACAATCAAAAACGTAGTTTTGATTTTGGCAACCCGATTAAATTTAAGATAAATAAGCTCATATCACTAAAATGTAAACCAATAGGCACATATCACCAAAGGTATAAGTATAAGTAGAAATGCTATAGCGATAGTATAAAGATTAGTGATAATGAAATGCTAAACTTAACATATTAACCATATTCAAAAAAATGATACAATCATTGGGCCAACAGTACGGTACGGCCAAAAGTATTCGCCAAGATTTTTATTCCAGTCGCGTTTGTTTGATGACACGAACTTCTTGAGAAGCTTGATGATTGTTTTGTTGAATGCTTCAGCCAGATTATTAGCCACCGGGTTGTATGGTGTTGAAGCAATATTCTGGATTCGGTGTTTGTCTCAAAACCGATAGAAGGCGTGACTTGCGAACTGCGGACCATTATCGTGGATGATCCTTCGGGGCAGTCCAAAGCAATAGATGACGTGATGCTTGAGGAAGTTGATCACGTTTGAAGTCTTGACTTTTGCCAGCGGAATAGCCTCCGTCTATTTGGAGAAGTAATCTGTGATTGCGAGTATGAAGCGGTGTCCTCGGGACGAAGGCGGAGTGATCGGACCAATGATGTCCATTCTTCTTGCTTCGAATGGCTAGGATGCCACGTCGGATGTAGAAACTCGGATGGCTGGTGGATGAAATCTGTGTGGACTTGGCAAGCTTTGCACTTTCTTGCATAGTCTATCGTATCGGCAACCATCGTGGGCCAGTAATAGCCCATTCGGCGAAGACGATCCTGTAGTTTCGGGCCAGGCTGATGGTCCCCACAGATGACATCGTGAGCTTCGCGCACGGCTTCTTTGGCTTCTCTATTTGACAGACATCGAAGCAGTAATCCATCGTATGATCGTCGATATAGCATTTTCGTCTCCGTATCATAGAAGAATCTAAGGGAACGCCTTCTGATAGAAGTGGCTTCCTTCGGATTTTCTGGCAGGATGTCGTAGACAACGAAGTCGATGAATGGTTGTCTCCAGTCTGGTGCTTCGTCGACAGTCAGAGCGGAGTAACTCTCAACACATTGAACATTGTCCTTCGGACAGACCAATTCACGGCCTATTATGTCAACCAAGTAGTGAGCATGATTCGGAACTGCTAAGGAAGCGACAAGGCCTACTAGGGCATCGACTTTAATATTCTGGAGCCTGGGAACGTGTTCTATGAAGAACCCCTCCAAGGACGAGATGATGTCAATCGCTATTTGGTGATAGGGATCATGTCTTCATGATGCACTTCGTATGAGCCCCGGATCTGGTTAACGATTAGCTGCGAATCGCCGTATGCTTCAAGGTACTCTACCCCCAGCTCCTTCGTAAGTCGGAGGCCAATGACCAAAGCATTGTACTCGGCCACATTGTTTGAGCAGGGCTCCGTGAGGGAATAAGCCCGATTGATCACCAGCCCGGAGGAAGAAATCAGCACCACTCCGACTCCAGCGACGATGTTGCCCTTGGGCCCAGTTCTAAAAGCGCCGTCGAAGAACATTCGCCATACAGTATCGTGGGAGGCCACATTTGAATCGGCGACCTCATCTGGAATCTCCTCGTCTATTCTGGTTGACTCTGAACCTGGATGAGCTGCTAAAAAGTCTGCCAAAGCTTGACCTTTAACGGCCTTCTGTGGGACGAAGATCATGTGGTAGGGAGACAATAATATCGCCCAGGTAGCGAGGCAGGAGCTGAGTGTGCCTGGCTTGGTTATGAGGACCCTGAGGGGGTTAACTCTTGATACGACATGGATGGTTTGTCCCTGAAATGTAGTGTCGCGTCTTCTGAATGGCAAACACCAGAGCAAGGAACTCCTTCTCCACGGTAGTTTATCGATGTTCCAGCCCCATCACCATTCGGCTGAGGTAATATATAGCCTGCTCATGGCCCGCATCATTGTTTAGCGCTAGTAAAGTACTAAGAGAATGCTCCATTGCTCGCACATAGAACAGGAATAGTTTTCCAGCAACCGGGGTTACCAGGACTGGAGGGTTCGATAGATATTCTTTGATGCTGTCGAAGGCGCACTGGCATTCTTCATCCCATATGAATGAAACACCCTTCTTCATGAGGTGGGTGAATGGTTGACATCGTCCGAAGAGGTTAGAGATAAACCTCCTGATATAGGCCAGCCTCCCTTGAAGGCCTCTGAGTTCGCGAAGATTTCTCGGGGGATCCATCTCCATGATTGCCTTCGTCTTCTCAGGGTCTATATGGATTCCCTGGGCAGTAATGATAAAACCCAAGAACTTCCCGCTGGATACGCCTAAGAAGGATTTCGTGGGATTCGTTTTCAAATTGTGCGCTCGCATCAGGTCGATCTCCGTCCTTAGATCATGCAGATGATCTTTTTTATAGTAGCTCTTGACGGCAATGTCATCGACGTAGTATTCCACTGTCTTGCACAAGTGGTCTCTAAAGATGACGCTTATAGCTCTTTGATAGGTAGCGCCAGCATTCTTTAAACCGAAAGGCATGACTGTACAGCAGTATGTGCCAATTGGTGTTCGAATGATGTGTGCTTTTCATCCTCAGAGAATATCTTGATTTGGTTGTACCTCGAGAAACCATCCATAAATGACATACGCTCAAAGCCGCAGGTATTGTCAATCATGATGTCGGTGATAGAGAGGGGGAACTCATCCATAGGACACATCTCATTCAGATTGCAAAAGTCGATGCAGATTCTAATCTTTTCATTCTTCTTGAGGACTGGTACTATATTGGCGACCCAGTCCGAATGTTGTTCCTCGCGGATGAAGTCGCTGGCTATCAGTTTGTTGACCTCAGCTTCAATGGCATTCATGATGTCGGGGCGGAACCGTCGTTGCTGTTGCTTGACCGATTTTGCGTCCGGACGGATGTTGAGTTTGTGAAGTGCAACTTCGGGGTTCAGTCCTGGCATGTCTTCGTAGCTCCAGGCGAACACGTCGATGTATTCTCTGACGAGTTGTAGTAGCGATTCCCGCTCTTCGTCTGTCAGACTTTTGCTGACGAAGATAGGCATTGGAGAAGACTCATCACCAAGATCGACTTGCATAACCTCATCTTCGGTGGGAGGCTCTCTTTGCTTGAACCGCTTCTCCCATTGCGCGTCTAGCTGTTGTGCCCAAGTCTCCAACTCATGAAGTTCAGGAATGTCTTCATCTTCTTCGTAGGCATCGGCAAATACCATATTGACGGACAAGACTTATCTGAATACTTCTCCGATGCTGACATCTGAATCAGAAGTTGGTGATCCGGTTGAGTATGAATGCCAGTCGCATTCCTTATGTGAGCTTTCCGGGGTCGTCGCGGGTGTAACATAACCTAGCCCACATCTGGTCTTGTTGTAGTAATCCCGTGGTTTCCCAGCTGGGACAGGCAATTGTAAGGGTAATCGCCGTCCAGTGCCGTAGTTCAAGCCTGGCGTAGTTTCCAGATCATACCCCTATTTTTGCATGAGGTACTTGGATCGAAATCTATATAGATAAAGGGGCAGTCTCCCAGTATCGGGTTCGAGATCAACTTCTTCTATCCTTAAAGGTGGTGGATCATTCTTCCGGCTGAAGATGATTGGATAATCCTCTCCCTCGATTATGCGATAAGCGTCTACCACTGGAGTAAGTTGGTTTGCGGTGTATACACTTGTCACCTGTGTGTGCAGATAGGTGCCTATACCATGTTCCATAGCATACATTGTACAAAGCTTATTAAGCTCTAGGTAGTTTAAAGATAACCCTTTATTGATGAAGTAAGGTACCTTTTCCAGTGGGATTACATCATCTGCGGATGGGACACCAGTGTGAGCAGCCACATACTTGGCCAGCTCTGACTCTTTTTCAGCTACCCCCTGTGTCAATGAAGACTGAGAGGATGACTTGGACAGCTTAATCATCAGGGGCTCCATAGGTGGAGCAGAACTTGGAGTCGTTGGAATACTAGCGACCCCCAGTTTGGTGCTCGGAGCTTGGCGGGGAGTTGTTGGCTGGCTAGCCGTCCCCGGCTTAGCGCTCGGCTGCCAATTTATTTTAGGAAGGCAAATTATCATCGGCTTGATAGAGGGGTTGAGCTCCCCTGTTTGTTGCTGGCTAGCTCTAGGTAGCTTGATTGTCAGTGGCTTTGTCGTGGGTCTTGTCGCTTGGCCAGACCTTGGCAGCCGGATTATCATCTGTCCCTCTTATGCAGAGAGGCTGATTGTATCCTTACGCAGAGTGGCTGTAAGTGGTGCAGTTCTGCCAGGTTTGCGGGCTTGCAGGTGGATCGTCAGAGGTTCTTTCGATCCAGTTGTCGCCTCAATTGGAGCTTGAGTATCTCCTTCGACAAGGTGCCTTTTCGACTTCTCGTATAAGCATGAGTCGGAGTAATAGGATTCGACCCCTTTAAAGGGATCGATGTAGGCAAATTCTGTCCTCACGAATCCGTGCTTGTCGACGTACTTGAAGCACTGGTACAGTGTGGAGGACACAATCATGTAATTGTGTATCCAAGGACATCCCAGGAGAATGTTGTAGGAAGTGTCCATATCTATGACATAACAGGTTACTTCTGACTGAATGTCGCCGATTTGGCACTTCAAGCAAATCTTTCCGATCGGGTAGCTTCTGTCTGAATTGAAACCGCTGATGGCGGTGCTTGTCGACGTCAGACGATGCATTAGGATGTGCAGATGGTGCAGTATCGGGGTGATGCTTATGGAGGAACCGTGATCAATATGTATCCGATCCACCTTGATATCGCCAATGTACCCAGTATAATACAGAGGGCAATCGTGTATGTTGGTCTTGATAAGCATATCCTGTGGAGTGAAGACAATGTTCGGCATTGAACCTGTGCAAGCGCTGTCCTGGAGATCTGCAAGCGAGTTTTTCCCAGTGAGATTCGACTAAGCCAGATATACGTTGGCATTCTGGAGTGCCTCGCTCAGTTCGACGTGAACATCTTTGGAGAGCCTTAGGAGCTCGTATAGCGACAATTTAGCCGGTGTGTTGGCCAATTGTGCCAAGATGTCAACGTTGTAGGGCCTCTCCAGCCCATGAGGGGTCTTTTTTCGGAGCGGTTTGTCAAAGCGAGTCTCCTTCGGACTAGGCTTGTCGGTCGTCGAAGGTTGAGAAGGTCCTGGAGCATCAGCAGCTGTTGGCTGATGATCTTCAGCCGATTAACCCGGTGGAGGTTGGGTTTGTGCGCCAGAGCGGGTAACAACAGCAGTAGCTTCTTCGACCTCTGCCGAGATTGTGTGGCATGATTTGACTTTCCTACTCTTCTTCTTGCTGGTGGAGGGTGGTGCGAAGTGAGTCACTTCAGGTACCAGGTCCAGATGGACCCACATGATCTTCCCCCGTGATGTGGTAAGGGGCACTTGACCAGCAGCCTGGTCTCGGGGAAGTGGAAGATTAGCGACCTCTATCTTTGCTCTGGGGACGGGTACTACTCCATCTTGAGTCTTTGTCGGAGGGAAGCTGCCGAATTGTACGGACACCATGTTGGCTGCTACGGTTACCTCTTCAAAATCAATGGCCAGGGCCTTAGAATCGATGAGGTGCTGGATGTATCGCTTCAGTTGGTAACAGTCTTGTGTAGCATGGTGGACATAGCGATAGAAGTGGCAGTACTTGGGGCTCTCCATTTCCGCAGGACGAGGTTCACGCCTTGGAGGAGGGAGCTGAATTCGACCTCCTTATATGAGTATGTCCAAGATGAGTTTGACATGACTGTCACCCCCAATTTCCTTAATAGGGCTAATATGGTCATTTACATTATTTCATTATTTTAAATATTATTTAAATATAATTTTTAGTGTTTTTATTTTTAAAAAGTTTAATATATTTAATATATATATATAATAAATATTTAGTATTTATTTATGAATAAATTTTGATTTTTATTTATATATATTTAGGTAATATTCCATTTATGGGATATATATGTAAATATATATATTTATATTAATGGGGTTATTTTATATAAATAAATATACGTATATGTGTATAATATACGTATACATGTATGTATTTATGTATGTATGTATGTATGTATGTATGTATATATGTATATATATATATATATATATATATATATATATATATTTTTTTTTTTTTTTTTTGTATATATATATATATATATATATATATATATATATATATATATAATAGCTTAAAGAAAGAAAGAAAAGAAAAAAAAAGGATTCATAGATTCATATATATACAAAAGGACTCACACCCACTTTATAACAAAGCAGCAGAAGTAGCTACATTAAACCGAGCGGCCACCCCCTGTCCCTTTTAAATCCGAGAGCACCCTTCCCCCTGTTTCCTTTTATAAACCGAACGACCTATTTATATATGTATATATACATATTTATAGAGAGAGAGGGATTTTCACAAAAACCAAATCCTAGCCGTCACCCCCAATCCAACGTGCACCTCGACATCACCGGCGACTAACCCGTGGTCGTCCATCGCCGGGAAACGTGCAACGACCATCCCACTCGTGCGCGAAAACTGTCAGCGAAGAGCCAACTTCGGAAATAGATTTCTCTTTCCTCGCTCCGTCGTTTTACGAACCACTTGGTCAGGTATGATCCCAATATATACCCCTTTATTTCTCTTCAAATAGTTCGTGCCGATTCGCACCATGTGCGACGAAAAACGAGTTCCAAAATCGAGAAAAAACTCGATTTTCTGGGTTTAGAAACTATCCCGAAACCCCAACTTTGTGGCCAATTTGCGACCATTATGTTACGAGTTTTCAAAATCAGTTTGAAGAGACTTGTAGACAATATATATGGCTTTAAAATCTTTTTTGTTTAAAATTCATGCAATGTACAGAAAGTTATTGGTTTGTGAAGTTGGAGAAAAAACTGATTTTCAAAAGTGGATTTTTAGAAAAATTATCCAGATACGCCGTCCATCCCGTCAATCCGGACGACGTGGTCATGAACCGAAAGCATCGAAAGGTGCGTATCGACTTAGTGGACGTGTGGGATTTGACGGAATTCAAATTGGTCGCGTGTGCGCGACGAATTTGACCCGTATCCGTCAAATTTTCTCATATCCGACTTTTTCAAAAATTTTCAATTACTTTATGCACACGCATCAAATCGTGACGAAACTTACGCCATTGGACTCGAAATATTTTTCCGGTCCTGTGAGCCAAGTTTGGTCCGATTCTGAGACCGTTGATCGGGATGCCATTTTGGTTGGCCAACAATCCCACTCAACGGGTGATTTTGTGCAAAGCCCACCGGAATCCAAAATTGAACATACCTTGGGTTTGTCTCATCACACCGAACATGTAAATATATAGTTTGATGACTTTAGAGACCGTAGATTCTGGCACATTTTTTGGTGCAAAGTGGGTCCAACGGTGGACACCATTTTGATCCGAAATTACCGTTTTACCCCTGTGTCCAGAATTGGACTTATGGGTAGGCATTTTTAGCTAATTTGACCATTCTGAGAATGATGGTAATGTTTGTTTCAGCATTAGGATACAGTTGTGCGAGTTGACCGTTCGTGGCTCATTGATTTGGTTGTAGTTTCGATTTTCCCAGCTTAGGAAAAACAGGCAAGTACATACTCTAATAGTTTTTATTGTATTGATATTTACTATATCCGATTCTGTTGTAGTATTATACTTGATTCTCGACACGAGAATACACGGACAAGTATACGTGAATCTCGTCATGAGATGTCATTCCTAGTTTACCTGGTATATGAGTACATTATTCGATATTGTTTTATGTACTTGTATAGACACCAATTTGGGAGTGGGCTGGCCCCCTGCTCTTCGAATCCCGTGTCATGACCTGTCATGTCTGGATTCATTATACTACTCGGGGATGGGGGAATTATTAGAGGTTATGTAATCATTACCCCTACTTGTTTATTACTTGTGCATAGCTCCACCCTCACCACACGTAGGGTGTAGCCTGACCTTATACTACTTGTGCATAGCTTTCTATTTTGGTCGGCCTGATTCCTACATTATTATACTACCTGTGCATAGCCAGTCAAATGGAACAGCCTGATCTTGACCCAAGCCAATCACATAACGCTCTAATATCTCATGGCACTTTATTTTTTTATGTTTACATCATACCGCAGATTAGTTTCCATTTATTTATATTCCAGTTTTATCTTATATCTCATACATGACATGATATCCAGCTCTCTTGTACCGGTTTACTTTCAGTCTTGATATTCTATCTTGTATTTCATTATGATTGTCTCTTATAGTATTTGTCAATTCACATGGAACTGCTGTTGGCGTTTGTACTTGCTTGTATCCTGACAGGATAACCCCCGTTGTTTTTCAGAGGATTTAGATGCAGATTGCCCAACCTACTACGGGTTTAGCATAGATGGAGCCTACGACCAGGACCAGCCTGTGGACCCGGTGCTCGTAGAGGACGTACCGCCAGTAGTGGCCTAGTTTACCTACAATTTGTCCTGATTACATTCTAGTTTGATACTTTGAGACTTGTAGTATTTATTTTCGGATATTGTTTTATGTCTTGGTCTCTGAATTTGTGATTATGGCTCGACACTATTTCAGACTATTTATCTCATCTTTATCTTTATCTTTATCATCGTGTTTATCTTCCTTAGAATTATGTGATTGGGTTGTGGTTATATTCCTCCGTACGGAGATGACAGGTTATATTATTGTGTCTTAGATTCTATATATTCTAGATGTCCTTTACAGCATTCTACCGCCGATACTGCGGCGTAAGCTAGACGTACCCACGTGCTCGTGCCCCTAAATAGGGTGCGGGTCGTGACACGTTTTTGTGGTGGCCTATGCAGGTCAGAGTCGCAACTAGTGCGATTTCGTAATGGGTGCTCGACTTAGAGTGCTAATTACGATCCTGCTGTTAGGATATAGGTTCTAGGTTATGATAGGAGTTACTCAATCACATATTAGAAAAATTCCAATCTTTTGATTACCATGACAAACTCTTCTTGCATTTCGAAATAAATTGTCCTTCCTTGATGATATCCTATCATGTGCCATATTGATCTCTTTGCTTAGAACTTTTGGAGATTCTTGTGATAACCCTTGGAAATCTTGTTTTAAACTTCAACTTAAAATCATTTCCTCTTGTTTTTCTTTATCCTTGCTCCTTGTTATTGAATTTGATCTTATTGGATCATCGCTGATTTTGATTTTTTATATCGAGTTGAATTTTATGGCCTGAATTATGGTACCTTTCTGATAACATATATTGACGGGAATAACAAGGAAGGTAAACGTCTACTTGGTTATGGAACTTGGAGTTTATTGCAGCTATATTGGCCGGTGTGGCGAAAATATAGAGACCTGACTTCGGACGTACATATCTTGGTCATGAGATTTGAGATTTCTCGCAGCTATACTAGTCGGCATGGCGAGGATTCCAAACGACATGATTATAGAGGTGCATACCCAGTTATGGAATCTACCGTTTATCGCAGCCTTGCTTACTGGCGTGGCGAGGATTCTGAGTATCATAATTTAAGATAGGCGTGTATGATTATCAGATTATATCTTGAGAAGGGTCCTAACATGTCATCTCTATCATTTCACTTCTATTATTATAGATTCTGTTCCAGCCTCAATTAGCTTAGGAGTAAGGACACTTTCGGTTCTTTAGTCCAGGTCCTTGTAGATTCTCATTTCATTATGGGTTCTTCGTAGTGTGATGGCTTGGTGATTTGCAATTGGTCTGTGTCCTTAAGTAATTATGTTAATAGTTTAGAGTATGGTTAGGAAGTATTGTATATAATTGTTGATAATTAAATATAGATGAGAACCCTAGAGTGATTAATAAGTGTTAAGGTAGGAGTTGCACCAGGTACCAGAAAAGGAGGAGTATCCGATTAGCTAGAGACGAAGTATTTTAAGTGTTATAGAAGTTTAGGCACCAACAATTTAGTGTCTATTTGGAGGAGAGACATGAACAACTTAGTATAGAAGTATCATCTAAATATCATATAGATGAGTTAGTGCCTTGTGAAGACAGCGTCAAGACTTGGGTAGACACCATAGAGAGAGTATCCTAGATAGACGAATGTTCTTCCGTGACTTTGATTTCTGGAGCGTCAAAGATATCAATCTCTGAAAACTTCATTCATGAGTTTGCAGTAGACAAGATTATCTTTATTTTGATATATCATGTCCCACTCAAACTCGTTCTCTTGTACTATCTTTGTATCGCACAACTTTGAGATCAATTTAGGCCATTGACCATTCCTACTTTTATTTATGATAATCATATGCACATTGCCATGAATTTTAATGTAGGAGCACAAGACTAGTTGTTTTCTTAAAACCAACTTCATATGCATGATCTAGACAAGACACCCTACGCCTATGACCTTTGTGTCCTACCCAGGCATACCATCTTGTGCTTCATTTTATCACACGACTTTCCTGACACAAGACCCAATCTTGATTCACACCACGAAGTCACTTTTATTTCGACTCGAATTGGGGGCACCATTTCGACCCAAACTTGTTGACCTAAAATATGGACACAACCCACATTAAGCTTACTACCCACATGACACTTGTGTCCCATTCAACTGAGTCCCATATGCTACTTATTTATCCGCATTCATTTGAGGAAGATAATAAAAGGTATTATCCCATAAGTGTAGTATAGTATCCTCGATAGAGTGTGCCAGTAAGTTGAGATCTTCACGAATCACAAGAGCTTGAAATACGTGTTCACCCAAAAGGAATTGAACATAAGACAGAGGCGCTGGCTTAAGCTGATGAAGGACATTAATATCTCTTTGCAGTATCGTCTAGGGAAGGCCAATGTAGTTGCAGATGCCTTAAGCAGGTATCCAGTCGCTATGTATTTGACGACATATCGTCATTTATTGGCCGATCTGGATAGTTTAGGTATCGAGGTGATCGTTCCAGGGATGGAGGTTCAGATATGGGGTTTACAGATTCAGTCTGCATTGATGGACAGAGTCAGATCAGCACAGTTTGATGACATGATCTTGAGGAGCATCAGGGAGCAGTTGCAGGCCGGATTGCTAAACGATTTCTCTTTAGCCGAAGATGGGTCGCTGAGGCACGGTTCTAGATTATGCATTCCGAGTGGAGAGCTTCGAGAGGAGATTCTGCAGAAAGTGCATCGTTCCCAGTACTCTATGCATCCTGGAGCCAACAAGATATACAGAGACCTGAGGGAGCACGTATGGTGGTAGGGCATGAAGTGAGAGGTAGCTCAGTTTGTATCTCGATGCTTAGTGTGCCAGCAGGTGAAAGCCGAGAGACAGAGGCCAGGTGGTCTGCTTCAGCCACTACCCATTCCTGAGTGGAAGTGGGAGCACATCACCATAGACTTTGTATCTGGACTTCCATGATCTTCAAGGGGGAAAGACGCGATTTAGGTCATCTTTGATAGATTGACCAAATCAGCCCACTTTTTGCCTTTGAAGGTGGAACTATCTACGAAGAAGGTGGCAGAGATGTATGTGCGGCAGATAGTCAGATTGTACGGAGTTTCGATGAGCATAGTCTCGGATCGGGATAGTCGTTTCACTCCCCACTTCTGGAGGAGTTTGCATACTAGCTTGGGCACTCAGCTCAAGTTCAGTACCGCGTATCACCCCCAGACAGACGGTCAGACGGAGAGGACCATCCAGACACTCGAGGATATGCTTCGCACTTGTGTGTTAGATTTCAGGGGATCTTGGGAGGACCATCTTCACCTGGTAGAGTTTGCTTACAACAACAACTATCAGGCCAGTATAAAGATGTTACCATTTGAGGCTCTATAGGACAGAGATGTCGCACTCCTTTTTCATGGAACGATGTCGGTGAGAGAGTTTTTCTTGGCCCGGAGATGGTGGTGGATGCAGCAGAGAAGGTTAAGTTGATCAGGGATAGACTTTGGATGGCTCAGGATAGACAGCGGCATTGGGCCGATAGCCACCGGAGACCGTTAGAGTTTGAGGTTAGTATTTGTTTCAGTTTGTGCTTGTTTGTGATTGTTTGCTTTAGGGTCTTGTATTGAGTCTTGTCGTGTGTCTAGGTTGGCGATATGGTGTTCTTGAGGATTTCTCCGACACGGGGCACGATTCGTTTTGGCCTAGGCGGGAAGCTTAGTCCACGCTTCATCGGACCTTTCACTATTCTTGGAAGGGTCGGTGCAGTGGCCTATCGACTAGACTTGCCACCTACGCTCGAGGGAGTCCATAACGTGTTCCGTGTGTCACAGTTGAGACGGTACTTGGCAGACCCTAGTCACGTATTGGATCACTCCGAGTTAGAGGTGTGGCCTACTCTTCGCTATCCCGAGCAGCCTGTGGAGATTCTGGATCGTCGTGAGGTGCTCCGGAACCAAGTTATTCCTTTGGTTCGTGTCGCATAGAGGCATCACTCTCCAGGAGAGTCTACCTGGGAGAGGGAGGACGAGATGAGGGAGCGTTACTCTTATCTATTCGAGCCTTGAGGTATTTTTCTTTGTTCTTGCGACTGTTATTGTGCTAGTTTCCTTTAATTTCGAGGACGAAATTTTTTTAGGAGGGTAGATTTGTCACCCCCAATTTCCTTAATAGGGCTAATATGGTCATTTACATTATTTCATTATTTTTAATATTATTTAAATATAATTTTTAGTATTTTTATTTATAAAAAGTTTAATATATTTAATATATATATATATATATATATATAATAAATATTTAGTATTTGTTTATGAATAAATTCTGATTTTTATTTATATATATTTAGGTAATATTCTATTTATGGGATATATATATAAATATATATATTTATATTAATGGGGTTATTTTATATAAATAAATATACGTATATGTGTATAATATACGTATGTATGTATGCATGTATGTATGCATGTATGTATGTATATATATACATATATATATATATATATATATATATATATATATATAATATAAAAAAAAAAAAAAAAATAGCTTAAAGAAAGAAAGAAGAAAAAAAGGATTCATATATATACAAAAGGACTCACACCCACTTTATATCAAGGCAGCAGAAGTAGCTACATTAAACCGAGCGGCCACCCCTGTCTCTTTTAAATCCGAGAGCACCCTTCCCCCATGTTTCCTTTTATAAACCGAATGACCTATTTATATATGTATATATACATATTTATAGAGAGAGAGAGGGATTTTCACAAAAAACAAATCCTAGCCGTCATCCCCAACCCAACGTGCACCTCGACGTCGCCGGCGACCAACCCGTGGCCGTCCATCGCCGGGAAACGTGCAACGATCATCCCGCTCGTGCGCAAAAACTGTCAGCGAAGAGCCAACTTCGGAAATAGATTTCTCTTTCTTCGCTTCGTCATTTTGCGAACCACTTGGTCAGGTATGATCCAATATATACCCCTTTATTTCTCTTCAAATAGTTCGTGCGGATTCGCACCATGTGCGACGAAAATTGAGTTCCAAAATCGAGAAAAAACTCGATTTTCTGGGTTTAGAAACTGTCCCGAACCCCAACTTTGTGGTCGATTTGCGACCAGCATGTTACGAGTTTTCAAAATCAATCTGAAGAGACTTGTAGACTACATATATGGCTTTAAAATCTTTTTTGTTTAAATTTCATGCAATGTACAGAAAGTTATTGTTTTGTGAAGTTGGTAAAAAACTGATTTTCAAAAGTAGATTTTTAGAAAAATTGTCCCGATACGCCATCCGTCCCGTCAATCCGAACGACGTGGTCACGAACCGAAAGCATCGAAAGGTGTATATCGACTTAGTGGACGTGTGGGATTTGACGAAATTTAAATTGGTCGCGTGTACGCGACGAATTTGACCCGCATCCGTCAAATTTTCTCGTATCGGACTTTTTTGAAAATTTTCAATTACTTTGTGCATACGCATCAAATCGCGACGAAACTTGCGCCATTGGACTCAAAATATTTTTTCGATCCTGTGAGCCAAGTTTGGTCCGATTCTGAGACCGTTGATCGGGACGCCATTTTGGTGGGCCAACAATCCCACTCAACGGGTGATTTTGTGCACAGCCCACCGGAATCCAAAATTGGACATACCTTGGGTTCATCTTGTCAAACCAGACTTGTAATAATATAGTTGATGACTTTAGAGACCGTAGATTCTGGCACATTTTTCGGTGCAAAGTGGGTCCAACGGCGGACACCATTTTGATCTGAAATTACCTTTTTGCCCCTGTGTCCAGAATTGGACTTATGGGTTGACGTTTGTAGCTAATTTGACCATTCTGAGAACGTTGGTAATATCTGTTTCAGCATTAGGAGACAGTTGTGCGAGTTGACCGTTCGTGGCTCATTGATTGGGTTGTAGTTTCGATTTTCTCACCTTAGGAAAAACAGGCAAGTACATACTTTGATAGTTTTCATTGTCTTGATATTTACTATATCCGATTCAGTTGTAGTGTTATACTTGATTCTCGACACTAGGATACATGGACTAGTATACGTGAATCTCGTCATGAGATGTCATTCCTGGTTTATCTGGTATATGAGTATATTATTCGATATTGTTTCCTGTACTTGTATAAACACCGATTTGGGAGTGGGCTGGCCCCCTGCTCTTCGAATCCCGTGTCATGACCTGTCATGTCTGGATTCATTATACTACTCGGGGATGGGGGAGTTATTAGAGGTTATGTGATCATTACCCCTACTTGTTTATTACTTGTGCATAGCTCCACCCTCACCACACGTAGGGTGTAGCCTGACCTTATACTACTTGTGCATAACTTTCCATTTTGGCCGGCCTGATTCCTACATTATTATACTACTTTTGCATAGCCGGTCAAATGGAACAGCCTGATCTTGACCCAAGCCGATCACATAACGCTCTAATATCTCATGGCACTTTATTTTTTTATGTTTACATCATACCACAGATTACTTTCCTTTTATTTATATTCCAATTTTATCTTATATCTCACACATGACATGATATCCAGTTCTCTTGTACCGTTTTACTTTCAATCTTGATATTCTATCTTGTATTTCATTATGATTGTCTCTTATAGTATTTGTCAATTCACATGGAACTGCTGTTGGCGTTTGTACTTGCTCGTATCCTGACAGGATAACCCCCATTGTTTTTCAGAGGATTTAGATGCAGATTACCCGACCTAATACGGGTTTAGCATAGATGGAGCCTACGACCAGGACCAGCCTGTGGACTCGGTGCTCGTAGAGGACGTACCGCCAGTAGTGGCCTAGTTTACCTAGAATTTGTCTTGATTACATTCTAGTTTTATACTTTGAGACTTGTAGTATTTATTTTGGGATATTGTTTTATGTCTTGGTCTCTGAACTTCTGATTGTGGCTCAACACTATTTCAGACTATTTATCTCATCTTTATCTTTATCTTTATCATCGTGTTTATCTTCCTTAGAATTATGTGATTGAGTTGTGGTTATATTCCTCCATGCGGAGATGACTGGTTATATTATTGTGTCTTAGATTCTATATATTCTAGATGTCCTTTACAGCGTTCTACCGCCGATACTGTGACGTAGGCTGGACGTACCCACGTGCTCGTGCCCCTAAACGGGGTGCGGGTCATGACAATGGCCGTCCTCGAAGGAGTAGGTCATCTGAGGCCACTACTTCTCTGCAGGCTTCGGTTCAGGTTTTGGAGCTGTGTCGACCACCATAGCTTGTTTTTCCTTGTTGTCTCGACTGTTGGAGGGGTTACCACCATTATTGTTGTTGGCGTTAGGGCGTTTGCCCTTGTCCTCTCCTTCCGATACGTGCAATCCCAGTTGGCGAGCTTTCTTCAACTTGTCTTCTGTACTAGTGGCGCTAATAATAAAATTCTTCTAATCCTTAAATTGACTTTTGCCCATCAGAGGCTGATTGTTGGAATCAGCCTCTTTTGGCAAATTTCAATTAAGGAGGAATCAGGGTTACCGGAAGTCAACTTCATCGCGGTTTGGCGAAACCGCTCGATATAGTTCTTTATCAGCTCCTTTTCTCCCTGGACAACATCCATGAGGGTGGACATTGTCCGGTCTTGTCCTACTTTGTAGAACCTCTCCAGGAACATACGTTTGAAGCCAGCGAAGGAATAGATGCAGTTGTCCGGCAAGTTGTCATACCAGTCGAAGGCGACACCTTCCAACGCTCCAATGAACAGCCGTGTAAGGATGTCGTCGTCATGAGGCAGATGGTCGATTATGACTTCGAAGTAGGTGATGTACCTACTTGCAGATGTCTTCCCATCATACGGATTGATGTCGAGTGGTTCATATCTTGGTGGGAAGGGCACATTGTCACGACCCGCACCTGAATATACGGGTACGAATACGTAGACGACGCCCAGCCTACGCCGCAGTATCGGCGGTAGAACGCTGTCTAGTACCCAATAAATATACACTGCATCTAGAAGGCCTATAACTACAAATATACTCTAGTCACATCACAACAGCTAGGGATGATAAGACAAGAAAGATAACTAAAGCACAAGAACAACTAGAAACTACTAGAAGGAATCATAAGACAGGAAAATAAAGAAGGAAAAACAAAACGAACTAAGGATAACTACCAGGCAACTCACATAGAAGAATAGTGAGATCCACCTCAGCTAGCAACATCATGAAGTCCACTAATGGTATAACAACTCCTAAAATATTATCAACGGTATCCTGTCAGAAAAATGAGCGAGTACAAACACTAACACCAGTTCCATGTGAATTGACAAATTCTATAAGAGACAGTATAATGAACTACAAGACAAAGATATATGAAGACTTGGGAACCGTTCGAAAGCTGAGTTACAATCCTTAAACCAAACAAGGACCGGGATTGTAACTCTTCTCCCGAGCAGAACTTAGTCTCCAATCAAGGTACAATGTAAAGGCATGTAGAGCATGTGAGTAACTGTATATCATGGCATGGTGAGGAAAATACTGAATGTAGAACAGAGCATGATATACGATAAGACAAAGTAAATATAAAATGTGCCTCGAATATTATAGCATAATGTGATCGGTATGGGTCAAGATCAGGCTTCCAGCCGACCGGCTACAAGTACGTGGACTCGACCCGGCCGGGATGGTAAGCTATGGAGCAAGTAGTAGCACAAGTCAGGCTATACCCATCGTGAGGTGACGGTATAGCTATGATAAAAGTAGTAACTCAAAGTGGGCATTGATCACACTATCTATAATATTTCCCATTCCCCGAATAGTATACGGATCCAGACATAGCACGTCATGGCACGAGATTCCCTAAGAAGGTAGCTACTCCTTCTCAGGAATCGGTGTCAATACAAGTACAAGAACAATCGAGCAAGTACCAGTATCCCAAGAAATCCAGGAATAACATCTCATGACAGGAATCCGACTATACTAGTCCGTGAACTATCGTGTCTGAGAATCAAGTAAGACACTACGACTGAATCGGATATAGCAAATATCAAGACAATGAAAACTATCAGTGAATGTACTCGCCTGCGGTCCTGAGCTGTCAAATGGGGTCGATGCTCAGAGTGATGCCAAAGACCTAAAGATAAGATATATATATATAAACTAATTAGGGTTCAACAGTGTTAGGCTTGATTCTATAGTATAAGCTACGCAATCTAGGTCAGACTCAGTCAACTAAGTCAAACTAGGTCACACTGAGTCACACTAGGTCAAACTAGGTCACAGAAAGTCAAACCAAGTCAAACTAGGTCAAATTGGGTCAATGGTTGACTTTTGGTTAACTGGTCAACTATGGTCAACTCTAGGTTAAACTAGGTCAAATGTTGACTCTACTTCGACGTTCAGTCAAAGCAGTCAACCATGGTCAAACAGGGTCAAGGCTAGTCTCTATAAACATCTACAAGGTCAACACATCAATTTCAGTGATTGTGAAATCACCGGAATCGATAGAACTCAAAATACCACAAAAGGAGAAAAATTATAATAATAGGGTAAAAACCTACAGATGTTGTCGGATGATGAAATAAATATCACCAACGTGTCTAGAATGGTCAAATCAGTTAGGATAGCCTGTCCAAAAGTCCAATTTGGATACAGGGGCAAAAACGGTAATTTCGGACCAAAATGATGTCTGTCGTTGGACACACTTTGTACCAAAAAATGTGTCAAAATAAAAGTGCACAAAACCTAACAAATTATATGTCCACGAATCCAGAATGACGATACGAACCCAACGGTATATCCAGAATTGGATTCCGTTGACCCGATCTCAAATTGGTCCGTTGACCAGGACATTGGAAACCGATTTGCACGGAAAAGCATGTCGGAGCTAATGTCCTCAAAACTCAGCAAATTATATGTCAACGAGTCCAGAATGACGATACGAACTCAACGGTATATCCGGAATTGGATTCCGATGAGCCGAACTCAAAATGACCCGCTGACCCGGATATTGGTATCCAACTTGCACCGAAATACGTGCCGGAACCAATGTCCACTAAAACCTAGCAAATTATATCTCAACGAGTCCAGAATGACGATACGAACTCAACAGTATATCCGAAATTGGATTCCGATGAGCCGAACTCAAAATGACCCGTTGACTCAGAAAGTGGGACCCGCTTTGCACCGAAATACGTGCCAGGGCCCACGTTCTCCAAATCAAGCAAACTTTATATGAAAATATGCCAGAACGATGCCACGAGTCTACTGGTGGTGTCAGAAATTGAATCCGGAGTCCCGGGTTCAAAAATGGAATTTTACAAGTGCAATACTAAGAATTCGAACGGCCAACTTTGGCGTCGAATTCGACCGACCTAACAAGCTCAAACTGAAATAAAATCTAAAGGGGGGCAGGAAGAGGTTTATACCAGCTGTGCACTGGAACTGGTAGTGCGCAAAACGGAGCTGCAACAACGAAGATACAAACTCGCAAAGTTGGCGTCACGAAACTGTCCAATTTAATACAATTTAAACGGTCAAATTGGTGGCCGGTTTTGATATATCAAACGATAAAATTAACGGACGAAAATTGACAGAGATGAAGCTGGATATACCGAGATGGTGACGGAGTGGAGAAATCGTCGATCCAACGGTCGAATTTCCGGGAAAATGTGCGCAAAGTTGCTGCAATGGAGCGCCAAAATGTACTTGATTTCGCGCGCGTCACGACGGGACGTCGTGCAAAACGCACGAATCGCCTCGACGGTGCGTCCCGGAGGACGGTGGCCGTCATGGGAGGACTCGCCGGAGTGGGGCGCACCCACGGCGAGCTACGACGGCCCACGTGGAGGTACGACGGCGCACGACGGCTGCCCATGCGCGCGCGTGCGCGCCATGCAGCGGTGCAGCCGCTGCTGCTGTGCTCACTGTCGTGCGGGCTGTACGCGGGGCTGCGCACGACCGGCCCGGCCGGCGAGGGCGCGGCGGACATGGCAAGATGGGGGCTTGGTCTCGGTGGAGGAGATGGCCAAGGATGGTGGTGATGGCGGTCGGTTTTTGATGGGAGAGAAGGAGGAGGAAGGAAGAAGTTGGAGTTGGAGGAGGAGAGTGGAGGAGCTGGTGGTGGCAGGAGCTGGTGGTGGCACGACGGCCGGCCATGGGTGGCAACGGCGTCGGCCAGGCCAGAGGGGAGGTCGGCCAGGCCATAGAGGTGGGGGGGATGGCGTTTGTAGTTGCTGTTGTTGTGATGGTGTTGGTGTTAAGTTAGAGAAGAGAGAGAGAGGGATATAGTATATCATATAGAAAAGAGAGAGAGAGAGAGAGAATGATAGATATTAGAAAGAGAGGGGGGTGATGTCCTGTACGGGTAGGGGAGTGATGATGGGAGAGGGGAGTGAGGGTTGTGTGTAGGAGAGAGAGTGTGATGTGAGGTGAGAGAGAGTGGGTTATATATATGTGTGTGTAGATATTAAAGAGAGGGAGAGAGTTAGAGATATTTATTAGAGAGTGATAGGAAAGAGAAAGTTAAGAGAGAAGATATAGAGAGAGAGGGATAGGTCGGCTGGGGAGAGGAGAGAGAGTGTGAGTGTATATACATATGTATATATACACCTATACATATATGTATATATGCATATGTACATATATAATACACAATGGATAAAATAAGATTAAATAAGTAGAGAGATAGAGGGATATTTTAGAGTAGGGAAAAAATTAGTGTATGGATATTAATGAAGGGTAACAAGGAGCTTGGACTGGGTTCAGTGGAGCCGGGTTGGGCCAAAATGGACAGGGTGCAATATTTGAATTAAAAACAGGTATTTATGATCATGGGCAAATAAGTAGCATGTGGGGGCTCAAATAAATGGGACACAAGTGGCAGACGGGTAGTAGGCTTCGTGTGGGCCATGTCCCTATTTGGGGTCGACTAGGTTGGGTCAATATCGGGTCCCGAAATTAAATGGGAAATTAAATCAGATTTTACGGTAGATAATTAATTGGCCTAAATTGAACCGAAAGTTGTGCAAAGGAAATGGAGCACAAAATGGAGTATCTGAGTGGGACACGAAGGTCATGGGTGAAGAGCGTCTCGAGTAGATCAGGCATGACAAGTTGGTTCTGAGAAAACGACTGGTCTGGTGCTCCTAAATTAAAAGTCACGGTACCGTACAAACGATGATCAAGGAAAAGAGTGGGAATTCAATTAATAATTAAATGGTCTAAATTGACCCGAACTTGCGCGAAGCAAAAAGAGTACAAGGGAACAAGTTCGAGTGGGACACAAAATATAACTATGAAGATAATCTCGTCTACTACAAACTCCAAGAAGGAAGTTTCCAGAGACTGGCATCCCTGATGCTCTAGAATTCCAAGTCACGGTAAAGAGCATTTAAAGATCAAAATTAATTATATAGAAATGAATTATTGAAAATAATTCATTAGAAAATTCGAAAAATAATTCAGGAAATTCAGGAGGCTTACATCCTACCCACCTTATAGAAATTTCGTCCTCGAAATTAAGGTTGTAGTAGGGGTAAAACAAGATAGAAAGTTTTTAGGCAAAAACTTAGGCACGATCATAGAATGACAAGTTTGCACGATTAAGATAATCAATTCACAATTATTCAGGCACGATGAAAAATTTTCGCACGATAGAATCAAAATATGAACAGAATCATATAGCCACGATTATAGATAAGTTAAGTCATTGGGACACGATTCAGAAATGACTTAGGAGAACGAAAGTTATAGATAAAGTCCACGTACGAGGTGACGTGTAGCACTCGGGTTAACGGATAATCAACCTGAAAGTCACACAGGCTTGATCACGATGAGAGATAATCATAACCAAAACAAGGCTTGGCATGATTGAGCTGGAGTTTTAGACACAACAAAATCGAAGTCAAGTTCTTATAGACCTGATCAAGATTGAAGAGTATGATTAATAAAATCATGGAATACGCTCCAAGTTCGAGCGTGAATAAAATTGGAAATAGTCTAAGATCACTTGGCACGATAGAGGTATGACAACAAAATCAAAACTTGAGCTTCATCCGGTTACAATCAACAAAATATTGATAATAGGATTTCAGCTTACTGAAATTTGATTTAGGATTTGAGATAGGCATGATTAAGTACAAGGAAATTTCAGATACAATCAGAAAATCAAATCAAGGTCGAAAAGAGTATAGGCACGAGTGTTTCAAAATCCAAACATGCTCAAAATCGGAAGTCAATGCACGAAGGTTAATAGTATTGAAATCCAACCACGATAAAGAAATTTGTCTCAACACGATCTAAGTTGATCAACCTTTGAGTAAATCAGAATTTGGGCCAGATGGAGAATAAGATCAACGAAGGCTGGGCACGAGAATCCAAGGATGAAAATCCAAGTCACAAAAGAAGTTGAAGTCATCTAGAGTTCAGTCAGCAACCAAAACTCTTTGGCACGATAAACAAGACGACCGAAACTGATTGGTCATGGACAGAAGGGAATCAAAATCTTAATAGTACCGAAAATTAAGAAATAATTGAGATATAAAATTTTCAAAATTTTCAGAGTTTTCAAGTGTAGATAAAAGATGTAGATATGAGATAGGTGATTGGTGGAACCAAGACATAATTGATCAAGACGGAGGAAGTAAGGGTAAGATGAGAAAATCATCATGCGATGAGGAAGAGAAGAATGGAAAAAACAGAAGTAATAGTAGGAACGGCTCTTGCCCAATAAGTTAAAACAAGTGAATCAATTTAAGATACGATCTGATAACCATACACGTCTATCCAAATCATGTTGCCAGAATTTACGCCACGCCAGTAAACATAGCTACAATAAACGATAGAGTCCATAACCAAGGTATACACCCTAAAATCATGTCATCTAGATTCCTTACCACGCCAACCGGTATGGCTGCAAGAGAATCTAAATTCCATAACTAGGATAGTATATCCAAAATCAGGCTCCACGTCCCCGTCAGGCTAGCTAATATGACTGCGATAAATTCCAAACTCCATAAGTAAAGTAGACACTTACTGTTCTCATCGTCCTCGTCCAAAATATGTTTATCAGGATATCTTAACTCAATTCTGAGGAACTTATCTTCAACAAAATCAAAATCGAAGTCAACAACGAACATCAAGATTCAAAATTCAACAACGAATCAAGGATAATTAAATGAAAACTAGCTAAAACAGATTTCGAGGTAGAGTTTAGAAGAAAATTCTCAGGAGATGTCTAAAGGTACTATCTAGGTCGAGATAAAAGAAAATCATCGGAATATAATCTAAAACAATCCCAACCTGATATGAGACTGGCAAATCATATTCTCGTCTCAACCTAGAAAATATATAAGTTCAACTTATACCTTCCCTCTGGGGTCCACAACTCATTCCAAGAAGAATAAAGTTGATAACGGACAGATATTTCAGAAATCAGGACGAACAGAACAAATGAGAAAAGTTTCGAAAAGTTCGAAATAAGATTCCCAGGGGTCATCCCTAGAATCTACCAAGAGTTCCTAATATGTGACTGAGTACCAAATCCTAAAATAGGCCATGACTCAATCTTAATCCTAGGGCAGGCTCGCAGTAGTACTAAAAATCTAAAATACTACCACGACTTCGTATTAATTGCAAAGACTGACCTGCATGGGCCACCACTAAAAATGTGTCACGACCCGCACCCGGATATACGGGTACGAATACGTAGACGACGCCCAGCCTACGCCGCAGTATCGGCGGTAGAACGCTGTCTAGTACCCAATAAATATACACTGCGTCTAGAAGGCCTATAACTACAAATATACTCTAGTCACATCACAACAGCTAGGGATGATAAGACAAGAAAGATAACTAAAGCACAAGAACAACTAAAAACTACTAGAAGGAATCATAAGACAGGAAAATAAAGAAGGAAAAACAAGACGAACTAAGGATAACTACCAGGCAACTCACATAGAAGAATAGTGAGATCCACCTCAGCTAGCAACATCATGAAGTCCACTAATGGTATAACAACTCCTAAAATATTATCAACGGTATCCTGTCAGGAAAATGAGCAAGTACAAACACTAACAGTAGTTCCATGTGAATTGACAAATTCTATAAGAGACAGTATAATGAACTACAAGACAAAGATAGATAAAGACTTGGGAACCGTTCGAAAGCTGAGTTACAACCCTTAAACCAAATAAGGACCGGGATTGTAACTCTTCTTTCGAGCAGAACTTAGTCTCCAATCAAGGTACAATGTAAAGGCATATAGAGCATGTGAGTAACTGTATATCATGGCATGGTGAAAAAAATATTGAATGTAGAACAGAGCAGGATATACGATAAGACAAAGTAAATATAAAATGTGTCTCGAATATTATAGCATAATGTGATCGGTATGGGTCAAGATCAGGCTTCCAGCCGACCGGCTACAAGTACGTGGACTCGGCCCGGCCGGGATGGTAAGCTATGAAGCAAGTAGTAGCACAGGTCAGGCTATACCCATCGTGAGATGAGGTTATAGCTATGATACAAGTAGTAACTCAAGGTGGGCATTGATCATACTATCTATAATATTCCCTATTCCCCGAATAGTATACGGATCCAGACATAGCACGTCATGGCACAAGATTCCCTAAGAAGGTAGCTACTCCTTCTCAGGAATCGGTGTCAATATAAGTACAAGAACAATCGAGCAAGTACCAGTATCCCAAGAAATCCAGGAATGACATCTCATGACAGAAATCTGACTATACTAGTCCGTGAACTATCGTGTCTGAGAATCAAGTAAGACACTACGACTGAATCGGATATAGAAAATATCAAGACAATGAAAACTATCAGTGAATGTACTCGCCTGCGGTCCTGAGCTGTCAAATGGGGTCGATGCTCAGAGTGACGCCACAGACCTAAAGATAAGATATATATATATAAACTAATTAGGGTTCAACAGTGTTAGGCTTGATTCTATAGTATAAGCTACGCAATCTAGGTCAGACTCAGTCAACTAAGTCAAACTAGGTCACACTGAGTCACACTAGGTCAAACTAGGTCACAGAAAGTCAAACCAAGTTAAACTAGGTCAAATTGGGTCAATGGTTGACTTACAGTTGACTTTTGGTCAACTGGTCAACTATGGTCAACTCTAGGTTAAACTAGGTCAAATGTTGACTCTACTTCGACGTTCAGTCAAAGCAGTCAACCATGGTCAAACAGGGTCAAGGCTAGTCTCTATAAACATCTATAAGGTCAACACATCAATTTCAGTGATTGTGAAATCACCGGAATCGATGGAACTCAAAATACCACAAAAGAAGAAAAATTATAATAATAGGGTGAAAACCTATAGATGTTGTCGGATGATGAAATAAATATCACCAACGTGTCCAGAATGGTCAAATCAGCTAGGATAGCCTGTCCAAAAGTCCAATTTGGATACAGGGGCAAAAACGGTAATTTCGGACCAAAATGATGTCCGTCGTTGGACACACTTTGCACCAGAAAACGTGTCAAATTAAAAGTGCACAAAACCTAACAAATTATATGTTCACGAATCCAGAATGACGATACGAACCCAACGATATATCCAGAATTGGATTCCGTTGACCCGATCTCAAATTGGTCCGTTGACCAGGACATTGGAAACCGATTTGCACGGAAAAGCGTGTCAGAGCTAATGTCTTCAAAACTCAGCAAATTATATGTCAACGAGTCCAGAATAATGATACGAACTCAACGGTATATCCGGAATTGGATTCCGATGAGCCGAACTCAAAATGACCCGCTGACCCGGATATTGGTATCCAACTTGCACCGAAATACGTGTCGGAACCAGTGTCTACTAAAACCTAGCAAATTATATTTCAACGAGTCCAGAATGACGATACAAACTCAACGGTATATCCGAAATTGGATTCCGATGAGCCGAACTCAAAATGACCCGTTGACTCAAAAAGTGGGACCCGCTTTGTACCGAAATACGTGCCAGGGCCCACGATCTCCAAATCAAGCAAACTTTATATGAAAACATGCCAGAACGACGCCACGAGTCTACTGGTGGTGTCAGAAATTGAATCCGGAGTCTCGGGTTCAAAAATGAAATTTTACAAGTGCAACACTAAGAATTCGAACGGCCAACTTTGGCGTCGAATTCGACCGACCTAACAAGCTCAAACTGAAATGAAATCTAAAGGGGGCAGGAAGAGGGTTATACCAGCTGTGTACCGGAACTGGTAGCGCACAAAACGGAGCTACGATGACGAAGATACGAACCCGCGAAGTTGGCATCACAAAACTGTCCAATTTAATACAATTTAAACGGTCAACTTGGTGGCCGATTTTGATGTATCAAACGATAAAATTAACAGACGAAAATTGACAGGGATGAAGCTGGATATACCAAGATTGTGACGGAGCAAAGAAATCATCGATCCAACGGTCGGATTTCCGAAAAAATGCACGCAAAGTTGCTGCGACGGAGCGCCAAAATGAACTTGATTTCGCGCGCGTCACGACGGGACGTCGTGCAAAACGCACGAATCGCCTCGACGGCGCGTCCCGGAGGACGGTGGCCGTCATGGGAGGACTCGTCGGAGTGGGGCACACCCACGACGAGCCACGACGGCCCACGCGACGGCACGGCGGCGCATGACGGCGGCCCGCACGCGCGCGCGCGTGCGCACCATACAGCGGTGCAGCCGCTGCTGCTGTGCTCACTGTCGCACGGGCTGTACGCGGGGCTGCGCACGGCCAGCCCGGTCGACGAGGGTGCGGCGGACATGGTGAGATGGGGGCTTGCTCGGTGGAGGAGATGGCCAAGGATGGTGGTGATGGCGGTCGATTTTTGATGGGAGGGAAGAAGGAGGAAGGAAGAAGTTGGAGTTAGAGGAGGAGAGTGGAGGAGCTGGTGGTGGCGCGACGGCCGGCCATGGGTGGCGACGGCGTCGGCCAGGCCAGAGGAGAGGTCGGCCAGGCCATAGAGGTAGGGGTGATGGCGTTTGTAGTTGCTGTTGTTGTAATGGTGTTGGTGTTAAGTTATAGAAGAGAGATAGAGGGATATAGTATATCATTTAGAAAAGAGAGAGAGAGAGAGAGAATGACAGATATTAGAAAGAGAGGGGGGGTGATGTCCTGTACGGGTAGGAGAGTGATGATGGGAGAGGGGAGTGAGGGGTGTGTGTAGGAGAGAGAGTGTGATGTGAGGTGAGAGAGAGTGGGTTATATATATATGTGTGTGTAGATATTAAAGAGAGGGAGAGAGTTAGAGATATTTATTAGAGAGTGATAGGAAAGAGAAAGAGAGGGATAGGTCGACTGGGGAGAGGAGAGAGAGTGTGAGTGTATATACATATGTATATATACACCTATACATATATGCATATATACATATGTACATATATAATATACAATAGATAAAATAAGATTAAATAAGTAGAGAGATAGAGGGATATTTTAGAGTAGGGAAAAAATTAGTGTATGGATATTAATGAAGGGTAACAAGGAGCTTGGACTGGGTTCAGTGGAGCCGGATTGGGCCAAAATGGACAGGGTGCAATATTTGAATTAAAAACAGATATTTATGATCATGGGCAAATAAGTAGCATGTGGGGGCTCAAATAAATAGGACACAAGTGGCAGGCGGGGTAGTAGGCTTCGTGCGGGCCATGTCCCTATTTGGGGTCGACTAGGTTGGGTCAACGTCGGATCCCGAAATTAAATGGGAAATTAAATCAGATTTTACGGTAGATAATTAATTGGCCTAAATTGAACCGAAAGTTGTGCGAAGGAAATAGAGCACAGTATCTGAATGGGACACAAAGGTCATGGGTGAAGAGCGTCTCGAGTAGATCAGGCATGACAAGTTGGTTCTGAGAAAACGACTGGTCTGGTGCTCCTAAATTAAAAGTCACGGTAACGTACGAACGATGATCAAGGAAAAGAGTGAGAATTCAATTAATAATTAAATGGTCTAAATTGACCCGAACTTGCGCGAAGCAAAAAGAGTACAAGGGAACAAGTTCGAGTGGGACACGAAATATCACTGTGAAGATAATCTCGTCTACTACAAACTCCAAGAAGGAAGTTTCCAGAGACTGGCATCCCTGATGCTCTAGAATTCCAAGTCACGGTAAAGAGCATTTAAAGATAAAAATTAATTATATAGAAATAAATTATTGAAAATAATTCATTAGAAAATTCAAAAAATAATTCAGGAAATTCAGGGGGCTTACACACATCTCTCCATGCAGCAGGATATGGTTGTCGTATCCTGAGGTCCTTGCAGTTTTTTCGGGCGTAAATATGGCCCGGAGCTCCTGGACCTCTCTTTTTGCCTTTCTAGTCTCGTTTGTAGCGGTGGGAGCCGATATTTCAGAAGGATTATCACCCGGGTTTAGTGTGGCTGAGTTCGAGTCCGCATTGGCCGCGGGTCCCATGTTTGTTTGGCCAAGTATTCTTTCTTGCAGAT
The DNA here is from genome assembly GCA_029216955.1 of Iris pallida. NCBI lineage: Eukaryota > Viridiplantae > Streptophyta > Magnoliopsida > Asparagales > Iridaceae > Iris > Iris pallida. The sequence continues at coordinate 9,831 of JANAVB010041814.1, read as the reverse complement.
TTGGAAGGGTCCCTTTGATCTCGTCCATGAATTTGACCAAGGTAAGAAGTATGGCGTCCAGAGTGTCGATGCGTTGGCGATCACTGGGAATATCTTGGTTGCTGTCCGTCATTAACACCGTCCTTACATAAGGAGAGATGAAAGGAACGGTGGAGGACGCACCCTCCAAGTCATATCCTTGTACAGAGAAATCGTCAGGATATATGGGAATGTTCTCCTCTGGTTCAGACTCAGAAGGAGTGGTACCCCCCAGCTTCAGAGCTTGCCTCGTCTTGAGAGTTGTAGACGTCCTCGGGGACGACGGGATCTGCTGCATCTGTTGGGTGAACCGTTTCCCCTGGATTATCCTCTTGGAACACCGAATTATCGTAGATATTTGGGGGAGTGCTACCCGCAGCTCCAGCGCCTCCCAGAGATGTGGACGACAAATCTCCAAGTGTGGCAGATTTTGTCTTTGAGCGAGTACCTTGGAAAACTCCTCCTGCAATGGTCGTGGACAACCGCTTGGTTGAGATTTTCGGGCCGGTGATGTTTGTTTTCTTCCCTCTCCCGCTGCCAGGAATAATCTTCAGAGAAGAATTACAGTAGGCGATGAGAATCATCTCGTCTTGTGAGCTTGGGTGTTGCAGCCGTTGGAAGACAGACTGTCGGTCTTCTTGTACTGCCTCCTTATTGCAGCAGCAGTTGACAATGACTTGGGTGCAGTGATGTCCCCGAAAGGACTCTCTGCACACCGAGTCTTCGTCTCTTTTCTTGCGTTTGTGAAGAATTACGTTGCGTAAGTCACCCGTTTTGTGGGCCCGGGAGTTCTGAGCATATGAGTGTGTTGGCATCCTGCCTGCTCCCTGATGTGGGGGTAGTACGAGTACTTGCCCCTGATCATTGTTGGGAGACTCTTGATAACTATTCCGTTCGTTGGCCGTCGGGGGCTGGACACGGATAGTTTTATACAACTTTCTATCAGGGGCCCGCGTAATAGTCAGCGGGATGCCCTGATAGTCAGAAGTTGGGACAGCTGTCTAAGCTCGACGAGCCCGCGCTGCCCGATACTTCTTCCTTCTAGCACCTGAGAGTGCATAGTAGGAAGAGTCCATAGAGACTGGCACATGAGAGCATCTAGGGTCAGGATCGCCTGAGAGGCGGTCGAAGACTGACCGTGAGCCGTATGGAGCAGATGGTATGCGGCTGGGTTTGGTGGTCGTGCAGGCTATCTGCATGCGGCTTATATGTGGGGCCGCATGACCCTTCTGTATGCGGCTAGGGGCGATGGCCGCATAAGCAATTTATATGCGGCTGGCAGTCGTGGCCGCATGAGCCTCCTTCATGCGGCTGGACGTTCTGGCTGTATGATCCTCCTGCATGCGGCTGGCTTCTGTGGTCGCATGAGTTTTCATGTGGCTGGCGCCCTTATGCAACTTCTCATTGGACCGTACAGAATTCCTCTTTGCCCCTACAAGTCCAGCATTAGTGTTTTCCTCTGCCGGACTTGGGGACAACAGAGTCCGCTATGGCCTGAAGTGGGGCCGTAAGCGAGACTTCTCCGCCGTCTCGGACAACAGAGAGTACTTCTTCGAGAGCTTGGGGAGGAGCGAATGATTTGGGTCTCCACTCCTTGCAGGCCTTCTTTGTGCGGGCTCGTCGCTGGACCGGGCCAGCGCTCTCGTCGGAGAGCTTTTCTTCAAATGCTTGCTGGTCGAACCGGACAACCAGCATCTGTTGAGTGGAGCCAAGTTTGGTTGTGTCCGATTGCGTCACCAACTCCTCAGCCGTAGAGAAGTTAGTCCCCAGCAGGGTCGCCATCATGTTTGCTATTTATTATAAAAGTACAGAATAATTTTATAGGAGGACTGAACTTAGACTCACAATACAAACTCGCTCGTACAAAGAAAGCCTAGCAATGAAACCTAGGTATAGCAATCTAAGTACGATTGTTTATTTTTGTTCTGGGGGGTGACGGTAGAGGCTCAGGAAAGCGACGGCAGCTCTGCCTTACTCCTTGGACGATCGGACATAGCCTTGGCTCTGATGAAGAAATACTCTCGAAATATGTGGGGAAAGCGACGGCAGCTCTTCCTTACTCCTTGGACGATCGGACTGAACCTAGACTCACAATATAAACTCGCTCATACAAAGAAAGCCTAGGAATAAAAACCTAGGTACAACAATCTAAGTACGATTGTTTATTTTTGATTCTGGGGGTGACGGTAGAGGCTCGGGAAAGCGACGGCAACTTTGCCTTACTCCTTGGACGATCGGACGTAGCCTTGGCTCTTCTGTGCATGCCTTGTCTCTCTGTGTGTCCAGCCGGGGGTTTTGTAAGGGAATGTCACATTGTTATTTATAGGAGTGGGGTGTGATCATTAGGGTTTGCAATGATTGTCCCTTGAAAAGTCGACAGTTTGGGGATTAATTACCATTTTCCTTGATCATATTTTATTGGCAATTAATCTGGCCGTTAATCTTGATTGCAACAAATCTGGGCAGTTAATGTTGATTATGCCAAATTCGTATAGGCAATTAATGTTGATTGCCACGAATCTTCGTGATTTGTTATGACAAGCTCGGATCTACTGCCACGTATTCAATCTGCTTGATTGCAATAAATCTGATTTGATCCGAGTAATTATGATGATTGCACTAAATCTGGTTGTTGGGATTTGTTGATAGTAACAAATATGAGTGGATAAATCTTGATTGATTTGGTGCCACGTGTCCAACCATCATTATGCTGCGAGCCGTAGGGACGCTGGGGGAACTGATCCTCTGCCACGTGCCCTAACCGTGAGCCACAGGGATAGGGTGTCTTGACAGAGCCGCATGAGGGTGGCTTCTCAGGATTTGAACCGCATGAAGGTGGCAGCCGCATAGGTGTGGCCTCCGAAATTTGAGCCGCATGAGGGTGGTTTCCTACTGAACCACATAAGGCTGGCCACGTGTCAAGGCTGTATGGGCGTGGCCTCTCAGCATTTGAGCCACATGGAGATGGTCCCCATGATCTGAGCCGTATGAGAGTAGCGGCCGCATGGGGTAGCTTCTCAGGATTTGAGCCGCATAGAGATGGTCCCCATGATCCGAGCCGCATGAGTAGCGGCCGCATGGGGTGGCTTCTCAGGATTTGAGCCGCATGAAGATGGCCCCCATGATCCGAGCCGCATGAGAGTAGCAGCCGCATGGGGGTGTCCTCCACCTGAACCGCATGCGGCTAGCCACGTGTCAAAGCTGTATTGAAGACTTTGGAATTTGATGGATCGTGCCAGCTATAAAGTTTTTTTTGTTTCCCTAGGAGCACGCTTTATGTTAGAGTCATCATTGTAGCTTTATGTCAGAGCTGTCAGTTCACCTTTATGTCAGAGCCGCCTTGTTGTGTCAGAGCATTAACTGAGGCCACTGCTTAATGGCCAGCTGTAGAGGCGAGCTGCATAAGGCCACGAGCCGTATGGCTATGTTGGCGAATTTTGAGCCGCATAAAACTCTTGAGCCGCATGAAGCTCTGAGAGATTCTTTGAACCGGATGAGACTCCCTCTATTTTGAGCCCATGGATTTTCCTGTTCTTTTCCATGCTTCTACATATTTTAGTTATTCTGTTGAACTCAGAATTGATCGGTTGATCATCGTTTTGGTCACGATTAGCCATAACGGTGATATCTTTTGACCAAAGCATGATTTTGTGGCATTGATTCCAGCGCACTCGTGGCGCTAAAATCTACCAAGGTGCACTTTCAAAATCTAGAGGTCATAGCGTTTGACTAGATAGTCAATGACACGTCTCAATTTGAGTGCCATGGTTTCAAAAATTGGGAAACACGACTTTGATGGCCAAACTTGCATGTTTAAATTATATTCAGATTATTATTAGGTTAAATTAGTTTTTTAAGTAAATTATTCAGAATTAATTATTATTTGATTAGTAACCCAACTAGCCACTATTCCATAAATTTAGAACTAGAATATTAGAATTGATTTATAGTTTTCGTGCACGGTTCATGGTGCGATATGTGTTATAGGTTGACAGCTCCTAGATCGGCATCCTCTCATCCTCGACTTGGACTATGGTTTGTGCAATGACCACATGCAAGATACGTTGCCTCCCTCTACAGTGTAATTCCATGTTTATGGTTTTCATGTTATTATTGTATTATCATTAGATACTCTATTTGTTATAAGTTTTATATGATTTATTAGCTTTCTAGTTGACTTGATTTATCTAGTTTTTACATAACGTGTTCACTAGTTTATGGTCTTGCTTGACTTGACAGTGTAGTTATACTGGACTTGACTGTGTCTTGACTGAGTCGTACCTTGTCTCACCAGTACCTTGCTTGAGTCGTGTTAGAACGAGTACGTGTAATTGAACTGCTAAATCCTTGTTATCATTTTTCCTCACAAGAGAGTCCACACTTGAGACGAGGGTGTTTGCCTTGATCTGTTTACATCCGTGAGTCCACACTCGGGATGAGGATGTAAATTATTTGTACCAGAGAGTCCACACTCGGGACGAGGGTGTTGACTTGGCTTGCACCAGAGAGTCCACTCGGGACGAGGGTGTTTACATCAGAGAGTCCACACTCGGGACGAGGATGTTATACTTGCACCAGAGAGTCCACACTCGGGACGAGGGCGCCTTGCCGTAAACTAACCAGAGAGTCCACACTCAGGACGAGGGTTAGTACTAACCAGAGAGTCAACACTCGGAAAGAGTGTTAGTGATTAGTTCAAACCTGCGAGTCCACTCCAGACGAGGGTTTGGTATTCTATGATCTCGTGTTCGCTTATTCATTCAGCAGTTCAGTTATGTATAGTTGTTCTTATATTCCAGTTCATAGTCACCCACCACTTTTCGTTAGTCACTTGTTAGCAGTTTGGTCGTAGTCTCTTGCCATGTTAAGTGTTGTTCCTTGATATATCATGTTTATATATTATCATGCATGATTAAACTGCTAGATAGGCATGTTTATATGTTTCTTGCTATGTCCTCTGAGGACCTGATGATCTCTTCAGGTTTAGCGATTGTATGGAGTTAGTGGTAAAGCGGAATGTTAGATGATTGTGGTGCATGTCTCAGGTATTTGTTAGTGATATTACATTGTTATCCTTTCATGCTTTTCATTCCTTATCATGAGATATTCTGCTTATTGATTCAGTTTAGAGACTCTTGTTATACTCTTGGAGTCTTATCAGACATATATGCTAGTGGGATGCAGACCACGACCCATAGTGTTCATTCTTATTCAGTGCATTTAATTTGGATTTGAGATATAGATTTGTTTGGCATGATTTGGCAGTATACCATATCCATGACAGCGTTTACGTTTTCGAGATGGGCTGGTGTCTCGATACGTAGCTGGCTTGCACACGTGCTCGCATCAGAAAAAACGGGTGCGGGTCGTGACATATTTTCCCTCCCTGACACAAGTAAGTACACGAACAGGAAAGTACAAGGGTACAAGATATCGTGTCACATCGTGTCATCAAGAGAAGTACAAGATATGTAAATGCACAAACCATAAAAAGTACTTGCCTTGCTCCGAAAAAGTACGGGTAATGAATGGAGCTGGATGCCCTCCTGTTCAATTGTTATAAGTTGATTAAGTTCTAAACAAGTTATACTAACCGTCTTTGTATTGAACCAAACATGTTGTTTACGAAAGTTTTACTAGTAGAATAGACAATTGGTAAATAAATTAAACTTTGTATCAGTATCAATTAACTACCTTTATCCATAATTAAATCTAATCATAAAAAAATGCTTATAGGGTATACTAGTTGTCTGTTCTCTAATCCATGTTAACTCTAACTACCCATATAATTGATGGAACTGGGGATTCCCAGGCCTTTCTTTGGTGTGCGTATTGATCGATAGAAAGATAAACAGATCTAATACGTGTTCTAACCCTTCATAGGCGGAAACTAGGGTTCACGAATTATACCTGCGGTGGAAAGGAGACAAGTAATTCCTGGCAATCTCGAGCGGACGACCCCAAGATCTTCTGCACGTATTCCTTCCTCGAGTTGGACGTCGTGTGGCGATGATCTCCCAACCTTTTCTTCTCCTTGGCAGCACTCTCTTTCTCTCCTTACGTGAATCACGAATTTAGAGAAAATTTCAAATTTCTGATCAGTAAACTAGCGGCCAGAGAATAGAGGATATATATAGGCTACGGCCGGGACCTTGAGGAGAAATTAGGGTTAGGCCTCCTAACGGATCTGGATATCCCGTGTTCAGCCCGAACACACAATCCATGCCCATTAACAATAGCTCGGTCCACTAATGAGCTATTGTTGCACTACCTCCCTAATCCCAAATTATGTTTGTGGGCTCCTTTTATTATAGTTTGGCTCCCCATGTTAAGATATCGTATGTTCGTCTATCAAATTAAGTTACTGACAACTATATTGATTCGACATCTTTTATCCTTAAGTAGTACCGCTCAACTTTATTTGTCATGTCGGATATAATCCACCTGCAGGGTTTACATGACAATCCTTATGAGCTCCTTAAGAGGACATCATCAACCCGATGTATCGGGACATGGATTCTATTTATAATCAACAGCACATCATACATACAATGTTATTACCCAATTCATAGAGGTTGTTGATCCATATTGAATCTCACTCTTTTATGAGTCAAAGTAATGCACATTGCATATACATGTCCGTTATTATATCGGATTAAGAGTACAAGCATCCATAATAACAGAGGTGTTTGTTCTCTTATGTAGTCAGTACAAAGAGAACAGCCTCAAGTGGTCCTGTTCAATACACACAAAGTGTACTAGTGTAAACCTATAGTCAAGATAGACTAATACCAGATTACACTACAACCTTTCCAATAGATTGTCCAAGTCCATCTAGGTTGTAACTATTTATATACTCCATAGGAAACTGATAATATGATCTTTTGTGTGACACCACACACCATATTATCTACAATAGAATATCAGACATTTGCATTAACACTTGCAACAAATACAATATGCAAACATTTGCCCATATGATTCTCATTCAAAATTTAAGGAAATAAGGTTACTACAAAAGTGATGCTTTTAGTATATAACCCTAACAATAATGAGATGCTACTATTAATACAATATAGCAAAATAATATGCTTAAAAATTTATATAATTTTAACAATATATATTTATAAAGGAAAATAGTTCTTGTTAGAAATTCCTCTCTTAAAATATAATTAGTACCCTTTTGTAAATAAATACATTTATTAGATACTCAAAATTACTCAACCACATGTTCAGAGTCTATCTTACCATAGATTCAGCCCAAGGTAGGAAACCTCATTAATTATACGGAAAAAAAAAACTTAAAGTTCAGCAACAACAATCAGGAAAAATGTATTTGTTTTAAAGACTCAGCATGCAATGAATCGATAGTTTAACATTTCCAACATTAGTTAAAACCCAAACCTACTCGGCCTTTTGTCCCAAACAAAGCCTATCTGGATTTGAGAGTCCAGGTCCAAGCACCCTCTAAAACCAAAGTCCAGCAATACTCCTACATTTAAACTATTCACCAAAGTCAGACCCATTGGTCCCAACCCAACAACCAATCATAGAGAGCCTCAATTAAAAGTGATGCATAGCTCTCTTGAAAAATTAAACACATAGAGCTCACATTGCTCAGTTCAAAATTTATGCAAACCATCCCAGTAAATCATACACTAGACTTAACAGCAACCAACAGAATTATATAAAACCATGAAAAATAGAATTATAACCCAATCGATTTAAAACAGAACAATCCTCCACTTGCTAATCTCCAGATCCGGTCGACTCCCAATCCACGCAGACACAGACACGCAGGTAGACACGAACCAGCTTGGTCACGCACCTACGAACACAGATAAAATGGACACAACTAAGTTCAGGTACAGCAGACACGATACATATTGGTACATGGTCTCGAATACATCCCAGAGCCCCCAAGAGCAACATGAAATACACAATAAAAAAGAAATACAACTCTTATTGAAAAAATCACAATCAATAGAAAATAGAAGAAAATTTGGAGGAAGGAATACCTGAAGGAATCGAATCAAAGCAAGAACACTTACCACAGATTTCTACTTCAAATCCGTGAGTCACAACAGCCTTCTCAAACGAAATAAATCAGACTAGCCTGGAGCAGCAGATCTTCACACAAAACAGAGCAGGTCAAGGGATCAAACCGCTAATATCATTTACGACAGCATCAACTGGTTTCTGTAGCTCCCCTCCCCAGAAATTTTGAAATATTTTTTATTATTTATTTATTTGAATGGTAATTTTTAGATTTTTATAAATAATTAATTAGTTAATTATTACGGTAGATGGTCTTAGTCATAGTTGAGATTTGGAGTACAAGGTGACTGGAAATCATGGCACGGATAGTGCAATGGTGTGCTTTGACTGGTGTATTAGCCTGGTAGGGAAGGCCGAGCCATAGTGATGTTCTAACTAGAAAACCAGGCCCAGTTACGACTTAACCCTTACTGAAGTTTTATTTATTTATTTATTATATTATGAGTTTTAGGGAACTCGGTTGTACCAAACCAGTCCAGATTGAACCAAAACAAGCCCAAGCCTATGTAGTCATGCGGTGCGTCCAATGATTCATGTTAATGTATTTTGGTATGATTGTGTCGTATTCCGTTTTAATGATCTAATGAATATTTCTAAGTATTCGTTAATTAAATATTATAATATCATTATTTGATATTCAGTACATTTGTATAAAATGGGTCATTGTACATTTGGAATTATTAGACTATACATAATGGTATATACACGATTACTGGTTTATTGAATTTCATTATTACTATTGTATATATAATTTTATTATTATTGGTTATATTATTTTTGTCAAATAAATGTTATAATATATGTGTTCATATTATATAGGTAGGCCCTACCCTAGGATAAATAGTTATTAGGATTATTTATGTTTTATGGAAATTATATATATATATATATATATATATATATATATATATATATATATATATATATATATATATATATGATATATATATATTTATTTTAAAGAGGATGAGAACCTCTGCTCTCTGGGCTCAGCGGGATCCCGCGCGTGGGGTCCCTTCTCCGGCGATCCCCGCCGGCCGCCGGCGGTCCCCCCTGCCCCTGTGCAGCCTGGCAGCCATGGCCGGCCTGGCCTCCTTGGCGAGCTCCCCTCGTGGCTCGCCTCCCCTACGCTCGACCCGCCGCGCGCTGGCACCCCCGTCGCCCCCGCGTCGTCGCCGGCGCCCTCCTCGGCGTCCTTCTCCATCTTCCTCCTGTCAGCCTCCTTCCCTCCCTGCTGGTCCTCCCCCTTCCCCTTCCCCGCCTTCCCCGTTCCTCCCCCTCCGCCTCCCGCGGCTCCCCTGGCGCCCGTCCACCCCCAGCTCGCTTCCCCGGCGTCGGACCAGCTCCCACCCTCTGGCTCTTTTCTTCCGGCCGACCCTCCCCCCGTGCCACCCCTCCCTTGGCTACGGTCTCCCCTCCCGTCGCCTCCATCGCCGCGCAACCGCCTGCCTCGTCCACGGCCTTCTCACGCGCCCCCCTTCCGTCGCCCCTCTCGCCGAGTCCCCTCCCGCCAGTCCTCTCCTCGCTGAGTCCCCTCCCGCCTCGGCATCATTCTTCCTACCAGCACCCCCTCCACTGCGGTGGGTTTGGACCCCCCTGGCGGTGCCCTACTGGCAGCCACCAGCCCACAGCGGCGTTGGCCCCCCCTCATTTTCCTCGGGTGCCCCCTCGGCGGCGACCACCTGGCCCCCTCCCCTCCGTTTCGTCCCAGCCGTCGCTTCGGGGCCTCCGGTTAATGTCTTCGTCGTCCTCCCC
>JANAVB010041813.1:0-20736 GCA_029216955.1 Iris pallida | reverse complement strand
GAAATTTGTTGGAAGGTAATAGCTGGTCTCGTACTCCGACTATTAATGACACGCTGGGACACAAATGGTCTACATGGAAAGTGGGAGTCCATGGGGCACTAATTATCATCCTAATGGAAATTATCTAATCAATCGGTATCCCTCGTTATCCCAAAATTTTAGAACGCTTACATCTACTCACCTTAGAAGCTAGGACAGGATTTTAGGAACGATGAGGTTAGAAGAATTTTAAAGTCAGAATATTGTACCCCGACTCTTGTTAATAAAGAATAAGCACGGTGTAACGGAATATGGTAGATATAAGTCAAGTCAAGGATCATTCCTCAATAAATGGAAAATGAGTGTGTACAATGGCACATGGTCGATAGAATGATCTACTCATCCACAGTATACAAGAGTTAACGACGGGATAACCAACTCTAAGGTACATCATATAAAAAGATTTCTAACAACTGGGTCGTGAATTTCCATTTGTATCAGGCTGTCAGACTATTGTCACAAGAGTTCTAGGGGTATGGGCTTAAGGGTTGCTAGTTAAAGCAAGCTTCAAGCAATAAATTAGAGACTCACAATAAATTGGTTTCTTGAGAATAGGTAGTCTCCTAGGTTGGCATTTTGACTAAAGGTAAAGCCCTAATTATTCACAAATTTAGATGGCTAGAAGGTCCCAATAGTAGTTTGAGGGTGGAGAGGAGAACGAGTAACTCAACCACATGGCTGGCCGATGGTAGCTACACTTGTGTATACAACTATCATAGCGGTATCTATCCACTAATTTCGAGCTTTCGTCTTTCCAAATCAGTGAAAGACAAAAAAACAAATAAAGAGTTCAAGGAAGATGTTACTGAATACAATTACGTGATTCAAAGACGAATGTATAACTCAAGAGGAATTATCAATACAGTAGCGGATGAGGCCCTAGAGACATCTACACCTCAATCTACGTAGGTAAATCAGAGGGAGGGCGAATCGAGTGCACTACGGTTGATCAGACCTTAATACATCGATTCTGATAAGACAATATGTTAGTAGGCATCCCCACTAACCATATGTCTTGAATCAAGCTCGAGAACAGAGTGAGCTTGCAAAACTAGACTGTAATAGCAACATTGGTCAAGATAGTCAAAATACAAGTATACAAGATTTTTTTGAAAGGAGGCACAAGTAGTTCGAGTTTGGTGAGAATCAAAACTTCACCTGGTGTTCTTGCTTACACGGTCATCCTACTATCTTCTCATCCAAAATGCCTTGGTCGACTAATGGGTTATGAACCTCTAAATTTATATTCTAGGTAAACTTATTAGTGTCAGTCAATTGCCTCGTCAATAGATCACAAGGACCACAGAATACTAGATTGGGAGACATGTTACCCAACTTGCAGAACTTCCACTAGTATTGGCTTTGGAACTTATGGGACATATAGGGCATTTTCCTATCCTCTATAGTATCCTAAACTTGTAATCTCATCTGAAATCATTTTACTGAGAATTATGCCTCGCCCGTATACTCGGACGATGGTAAACCCTTGGTTTCGTGATTCAGATGTGATATGCTATCAGATACTTTACCTTATATTGACACAAGGTCTAAAGAGGTCAACGTAGATATAGTTTTAGCAATGTTCCATAACCTACGATTCCGTGAAATAATTTCAACTCTATGGGTCGTGCCTCGCCAGTGCGCTGCTGGCTACAGTGAATCCATAGGCTCCAAAATTCAAATAAATGGCGATAGTGCACCGCTGTCCTGCCATTATGAGTTAACTAACATTCCTTATATCTGTAAAAATTCATGAGCTTATAGAGATTCAAATAGGTTGACTATGAAATAGAGCGTAAGTATTTGTCCTATCGTTCACAACCCTTTAAAATAAAGGAGTTAACGGGGAAGAATAACTGAAGACAAGGAATACAAACATTCTAATATCTATTTCATGTGTATTCAAACCATGAAGGAAAAACTTTGAATCAAACTAACTCGAGGTTCGTATATGGATAACATAATCAGAACATAATAACTCTTAGGGCAAGATAGGAACTAAATAGGCAATTCGGACTAAGATATGAGGATGATATCTAATGGGGCAAGGAGAAGGAATTGCACCATTTATCAAGGTTAGATCATTATTTCTAGGAAGCCCTGTCTCACCAAGTGAATAACCTATCCACATTGGATCATATCGTCCTATCAAGAGGTAATAGTGTACCTATGGGGATCTGACATCTATCAAAATTAATAACTCCTTATCTAAATTTCATGGCCTAGACTACCCATCGGTAAATTTTGTTTTAGGGACTCCAAGTCCTAGTCATTCTATTAAATTAATTAATCCCTAACTCGTAAATAAGCATTTCCTAGTCGCAGGCTCGCAATAGTACAACTAACTTAAGTACTATCACGAGTTCGCATGATTGTGCGAAAACAGACCTGCATGGGCCACCACAAAAACTTGTCACGACCCGCATCCATTTTTTTTCATGATACAAGGCGTGTCCAAGCCAGCCTACGCCGCAGAGTCGACTGTAGAACGCTGTATAGCCACAATGCTCAAATCATAAGTAATGCTCATTCACAAAATTAATTTAAACTTACAATATTCCTAAGTTTTATATTTGCAGAAAAATATAATCTTGTACAAATATTCGAATGACTACAACTCAGCTATCTAGCTAGTCTTTAGGATTTTGTCTGCAAGTACACCCGTAACTCCCCATGTTAAGTGAATCCACAGCTAACGTGAAAAATATTGGTTTCCAGTCAGTATGGAATGAGTACAATTAACTGAATGCAGTTTCAATATATGAAATTGACTATACGACAGAGGTTAGCCTTTAGACATATGATTTATAAAATATATGAAAAAAAGATAGAATAAAACTAAACAGAAAATGAAATAAAATAAAATACTCACCGACTGACCGACTGAAATACCTTTGATATGTGACCGATCTCGGGACAATTACGCGACACGGTCTACGATGTCTAAACACTGTCTACACTGTCTACTTTGTAATAATAAATCACTGTCTACACTGTCTACTTTACAATAATAAATTACTGTCTATATTATCTACTTTGCAATAATAAATCACTGTCTATACTGAATAATACAATAATAAATTACTGTCTACACTGTCTAAGGTCAGATCACATATCTTCGGTACTTTACCTCCCCCGACACCACAAAGAATAAAATTAACATAAAGAATGAAATCACATATCTATCGACTAACAATGATGCATAGTAAAGATCAATACTGAAAAAAATAATAAATTGTACTCGCCTGTGGTCCTTTGCTAGTGAAACCGATAATCCAAACCACTTAGTGTGCCACCATAGTCAAAACTCATACAGCAGTCTTCGGATGCTGAAATAAACATTACCATTGATCTCAGAATAGTCAAATTAGCCATGATTGCCTGTCCTTAGGTCCAATTCTGGACACAGGGGCAAAATAATAATTTTGGGTCAAAACGGTATCCGCCGTTGGACCCGCATTGCACCGAAAAGCGTACCAGAGTTAATGGTCTCTAAAGTCGTCAAACTACATATCTACGAATTCGTTTTGATGATACGAATCCAACTGTATGTCCAAAGTTGGATTCCGGTAGCCCGTGCACAAAATTGCCCGTTGAGTCGGACCGTGGGGCCCACAAAACGACGATCCAATCAACTGTCTCAGAATCGAACCAAACTTGGCATACAGGACCAAAAAAATGATACGGTCCTGCTGGCGTAAGTTTCATCTCGATCTGACGAACGTGCACAAAGTAATTGAGAAATTTGCACAGAGGCCGATACGGTAAATTTCGACGGATACGCATCAAATTCGTCGCGCACACGCAACCAATTTGAATTCTGTCAAAGCCCACACATCCACGAAACCATTATGCACCTTTCGATGCTTTTGGTTCGTGACCACGTCGCCCGGATTGGCAGGACGCATATCGTATCGAGGAATTTTTCATAAATTCTACAATTTTAAAACAGGTTTTTGGCAATGTTGGGGAACCGATTTCTCGATGCATAGTCGATGAAATCGACTTCTGTAAAATGCGTTACGAAGCCCTATAAGTTGGATGGGACTGTCCTCTTTTGGTTTCTCAAAATAGTCGACAGATCGACAGGAAGTTGCCTTCCAATGTAGGGTTTTAAACCCAAAACTGTTCTATTTTTTGAACGGTTTTTCATCACCTACGCATCTGTTTTCTGGGCAACCTAGCACACTACTTCAAAACTTATTTGCAGAGAAAGGTAGCCGTATAGGTCGTGAACGTACCCGAGAAGACAGATCTTAAAACGGTCGAATGACCATTGAGCAATCATGCTGCAAAGTCCGGCTCGTAGAGCACTACTGCTGTCATCTGTCGGCCGTCCTCCGGCGGCTCTCCAACCTCGTGTGGTGGCGGCACCGGTGGCGAGCGGCCACCCAGAGGGTAGGGTAGACGGTGTTAGGGTTTGGGATTCATCAGAGTCTCTCTCGATCTCTCCCTTATCTATATATAGATGTTGCGTGTGCGGATTTGGCGAGCTGGAAAGGACCGTGCGGGTTTGGGTGATTTTTTTGACTCACGAGATATTGGTTGCCCAATATCTCGTGGTTGTTGTTTTGTTTTGTTTTTCTTTTTCTCTTTCTTTATCAATAACCATACATATATATATATATATGTATATATTTATATATGTATTTCTATATATTCATATATACCAATAATATCCATAAAAAATCCAAATAAAACTCATTATTATCCATTCCTAGTGTAGGCCCTATTTATATATTTATATGACTATATATAATAAAAATTAATATAACCAATAATGATAAAATAATATTATATAAATAATAACCTCAATAAAATAATAATAAATATATTGAAATTCAATAAACATTAATGGTGTATATATACCATTATACGCAGTCTAATAATCCCAAAATTGTACACGGACCCATTTATACAAATATCATCGAATATCTACTAATAATGATATTTATAATATTTAATTACGAATACTTAGAAAATATTCATTAAGTCATTAAACGGAATACAACACGCTCATTCCAATTTACATCAACACGAATGTCATTGGACGTACCGCATGACTACATGGACTTGGGCTCAGTTCAGGTCCAGTCCGGGCTAAAATGGTATAAGCGGTTTTTCTAAACTCAATAATATAATATATATATATATATAATAAAATAATAAATAATCTTCGATAAGGGTTAAGTCGCAACTTGGTCTGGTTTTCCTAGTTAGGATATCACTATGGCTTGGCCTTCCCTATCAGGGCTAATACACTAGTCAAACCACGCCATTGCACTATCCGTGCCACAATTCTTAGCCGTCTTGTACTTCAAAACTCCACCATGGCTATAGTCATCTACTGTAATAATTAACTAAATAATTATTTATAAAAATTCTAAAAATTACTATTTAATTCAAATAAATAAATAAAAATATATTATCAAATTTCGGGAAGAGGGGTTACAATAGAATTTACGGTAAATCACAAAACAATCTCTGACGACGAGAGTGAATCAGACGACTCGAACAACGAGCAAATGGCCCTGATAACAAGGAGCTTCAGAAGATTCCTCAGACACGAGAAGTCAAACAAGCAGAAGAAGGACTTCAAATATGACGAAGAATCGATCTGTTTCAGCTGCAAAAGAACATGTCACATGAAGAAGGATTGCCCTGTTATAAAAAAGGAAGCAGATACGATCAAACAAGCAGATATGATCAGACAAGCAAGAGAAGGTCAACAACCAAAAACTATGCAAACACTAGTATCTGGTGTGAATGCGAGGCTAGTGACTCTGAAGAAGAAGACAACTCTCGGAGCTCAGCAAACCTATGCTTCATGACTACAGATGCTAAGGTAATAACTAACCCTCTCTATGAAGAATTTACTTTTGATGAATTCTGTGAGGCTTTCTCTGATCTATTGGCCGATCAGAAGAAAAATGATAGACATGTACAAAAATGCTAAAAAAGAGCTAAAATTTGTACAGTCTAAATTTTTAAAGCAATCTAGGATTTTAGAAGATATTAAAGATTCTTCTATAGACACCAATGAGATTACTTCTTTAAGGTTGAGTCAGCATGATTCTCTTAAAAAGCTTAAAAATGCAAAATCAAGAAAATATAAAACTTAACGATCTCTATGAAGTAGAGAAGAAGTATAACATTGCTATTCAAAGAGTAGATGCACTCATGGCCAAATTAAATGAAGCCAATGGCAACTCTAAAAAGTTAGAGATAAAACTGGACAAACAAGTCGCTAGACCAATTGCTCAGATAAATACTAGTCAGAAGGCTAAACACAAACACCACACTAACAACACGACTAGTAATGTTAGAAATCATGTATATATATATATGTTTCCACACAACACGAGTACACACACCTTTTTAAAAACTCAAAAGCATGTTTTTCAAACAAAACCTAGCACTAACACTTTTGCTACATGTCATTATTATGGATTAAAAGGACATGTGTCACCACAGTGTAAGATTAGAAAGCTATTAGATATGAATGTGTATAAATGGGTTCCAAAAGCTAACACATCAGGACCCTCAAGAAAGTGGGTACCAAAGGTTACATCTTCAACTTGTGTTGTAGGTGGACCTTCCTCCTCCCACTAAAAGAAAGTGGATACTCGATAGTGGTTGCTCCAGGCATATGACAGGTGACGACAAATTGTTTACAACTCTATCAATGAAGAAAGAAGGCTATGTCTTATTTGGAAACAATCTTAAAGGTAATATCATTGGCATTGGTGACATAGGTATCTCTCCCTCTCCTATTATTAAAAATGTTTGCTTAGTAACAGAATTGAAACACAACTTGTTGAGTATCAGTTAATTAGCTGATCACGGTTATGGAATAAATTTTGTTAAAAATAAATGTTTTGTCTATGATAAAACCTCTGGAATAATTTCTTTTGAGGGAATAAGAGAGGAAAACATATATGTTTTATATTTGTCAGAAAAGACTAATAATATAGGAAAGTGTCTGTTTACAACACAAGGCAAAAGCTGGATTTGGCATATGCGTCTTGGTCATACAAACATGGACACGATTGCAAGATTGTCCACCAAGAAACTTGTAAGAGTCTTACCTGAAATAAGTTTCAAGAAAGATATGACCTATGCTGATTGTGAGAATAATAAGGCATCTAGATCATCTTTCAAATCAATAAACGTTGTAAGTACCTCTAGACCCCTGCAATTAATTCATATGGACTTATTTGGACTAATTAGAGTCACCAGTCTTGGCAGAAAACTTTATGCTTACGTGATAGTCGATGACTATTCTATATACTTGGGTTTATTTTCTTGCAAATAAGAATGAGGCCTTTTTCGAGTTTGTAACTTTCTGTACGAAGGTACAAAATGAGAAAGGATTCATGATTACTCGTGTTTGAAGTGATCATGGAAGAGAATTCGATAACCATGAATTCAAGTCTTACTGTAATTCAAATAGATTATCTCATGAATTCTCTTGCCTCAGAACTCCTCAGCAGAATGGAGTTGTAGAAAGAAAGAACAGAACTCTCGGTGATATGGCCAGAGTTATGCTTAATTAGTATAATTTTCTTAAATACTTTTGGGCAGAAGCTGTCTATACAACATGCCATGTATTTAATAGAGTTCTTATTAGACCTATCTCTAAAAGACTCCTTATGAATTATAGTTTAATAGAACTCCTAATATAATATATTTCAAGGTCTTTGGATGCAGATGTTATATTCTAAATACAAAAGACAACTTGAAAAAATTTGATAAAAAAGCTGATGAAGGAATTTTCTTGGGATATACGACAAAAAGCAAAAGATACAGACTATTTAATAAGAAATCACTTATTGTTGAAGAATCAATTAATGTCAAGTTCGATGAACTAAATGTCAAAAGACAATACGACAATTACAATGAAGAAGAAACTCCCACAACAGAAGATACTTCCACGTCTTATCTGGAAAGTCTGCCGAAACGTATGTGATTTATACCATACCTTCCCGAAGACCTGGTAATCGGTGATGTGTCAAAAGGCGTAAGCACTCGTTCCAGCTCAAGATAATTGGTAATAGCAAATGTTGCATTTATTTCCAAAATTAAACCTAAGAATGTTTTAGAAGATATTTCTGATGAATTTTGGATTTCTGCTATGCAAGAGGAACTTAACCAATTTGAACAGAATCAAGTTTGGGAACTTGTTCCTAGACCTATTGATTATCCGATCATTGGTACTAAGTGAGTGTTCCGAAATAAGTTAGATGAGAATGGCCCAGTCACACGCAACAAAGCACGTCTAGTAGCTCAAGGCTATAAACAAGAAGAAAGCATTGACTATGATGAGACATATGCTCCAGTTGCTAGATTAGAGTCCATTCGTATGCTTTATGATTTTACAAGTTTTCATGGTTTTAAACTTTTTCAAATGGATGTTAAAAATACTTTTTTAAATGGTTTTATAAAAGAAAAAGCTTTCGAAAAACAACCTCCAGGCTTTGAAGATTTCAAATTTCCTGATCACGTATTCAAGCTTCAGAAAGCTCTCTACAGTCTCAAACAAGCACCCCGTGCATGGTATGAGCGTCTTAGTTCTTTCCTACTTGAACACGGTTTTTCAAAAGGGAAGGTTGATTCAACTTTGTTTATAAAATCTTTGGACAAAAATGTTTTACTAGTGCAGATATATTTAGATGATATAATCTTTGGAGCTGCTAATGAGATGCTATGAAACGAGTTTGCTAAGTGTATGCAGCGTGAATTCGAAATGAGCATGATGGGAGAATTAACATTCTATCTTGGACTGCAAATTAAGCAGACTTCACAAGGGATTTTTATTAAACAAGCCAAATATACAAAAGACTTGCTAAAGAAATTTGATATGGAAAATGTCAAACCTATTGGCACTCCAATGGCAATGTCTACAAAGCTTGATATAGATGAAAGCGGTACACCAGCCGACATACGTAAGTACAGAGGTATGATTGGTAGTTTACTATACTTAACTTCTAGTCGTCCAGACATTATGTTTGCGGTATGCTTATGTGCTAAATATCAAGCTTGTCCTAAAGAATCACATGTAAGTGCTGTTAAGCGTATCTTACGATACCTTAAAGGAACTTTGACAACCGGTCTTTGGTATCCCAAAACTGATTCGTTTGACCTGATTGGTTACTCGGACACAGATTTTGCTGGATGCAAGGTCGATCATAAAAGTACCAGCGACATATGTCATCTTCTAGAAAAGTCATTAGTCTTCTGGTTTTCTATAAAACAAAATTCAGTTGCATTATCAACTACTGAAGCTGAGTATATAGCTGCAGGACGTTGTTGTGCACAAATTTTGTGGATGAAACAAACTCTAGAAGACTTTCAATTATCCTTTCATCATATTCCCATTTACTGTGATAACACTAGCTCTATTAATCTCACTAAGAATCCCATATGTCATTTACGTACTAAACACATAGAAATTAGACATTACTTTTTGAGAGACCATGTTTTGTAAGGTGATATTGTTTTAGAATTTGTTGATACTGAACATCAACTAGCTAACATCTTCACAAAGCCTTTGGCTGAAGATTGTTTTAACTTTATACGAAGAGAATTAGAAATTCTGGATGTTGAGATAATATAATATAATATTATTATTTAATGAACATAAATTTGCTAAATTTATTTTGGTTATAAGTCGAAAGGGCCCTTCTGTCACACAGGTGTAAATAACCTGAAGTGACACAGTGTACTAGTCTTCGGACTACCGCTAGCTGGAATTCGACCCCTACAGCTAACCCGAAGTATTTATGGCAATTTATGGGAAATTAATTAATAAATATTAAATTATTTTTCAACATAATTAATTCTAATTCATTTTCGTATTTATGTTAAAAACTATCACACTGTTTCCAACAACTGCCTTGAAATCCTAGAGACCGTACTCGGTCAGAGTTCTGGCCGAACTCGGACCGAACTCGGTCTGGGGGATTTCAAACAGAAGCTGGACAGCCGAGCCCCCTTCTATTTAACCCTATTTTACGTCATCATCTTCCTCACAGCACCTCCAAAACCATACCGAAACCCTAACCCTAACCTCCAAGTTCTCCCTCATCCAAGCTCTTCAAGCCTTCAAACTTCGGATTCGGTGCTCTCTCGAGGTTCTCTTCTACTGTCTACCATCAATTTCGGTATATCTCTCTCTTTTCTTTTCGTTCAATTTTCATATGGCTCCCAAACAACCTATTTCTTCTCAAAAGAATAGAAAAGTTGATGAAGGTTCGTCCGCGACTCCTCATGAAGCGGCCTCATTTTTTCTTTACACTCCTTCGAGACCCGACGAAGATTTCTTCGATGAATTTATTTTTGTGTCCCAAGAAGCTTCGGACTCTTGGTTCACGGACTTTCATAAAAGAAAAATCTGTCCGGGCGCTCCTATCAACTTTACGTTATTTCCTGATCACTCTAGTGTATTCACATACTATCATTTGCTAGAGTTAGTTCAATACTTTTTCGTTTATACCAACGCCATTCGCATGTTCTATTGTAATTTCTCGGTCACAATGGGCACGGTAAAATCAAAAGTTGGTGGAGTCGACATCGAGTTTGATGTCGATGATTTAGTAATCATTCTCCACGTAACCAATGACGGGGAGGCACTTGTCGAAATCACCTATGTTGAGTTTCCCGAGGGGACAACTTTTGATTCCTTCCGTGATTCGCTCTGTGAATCGAATCCTCGACTCCATGGCACTCTTCGTCCTGGACATATGAACAACTACTTCTATGATCTCCATCGCATGGTGTTCTCTACTATCCTTCCTAAGAACACTGCCACGGATGAGATTTTCTACCTGGAACTCTCAGCGATTTATCATCTTCACTTTCATGTTTCTTTTAGTCTTCCCAAGACTATCATCTCCGCTATGGATCGTTGTCGCAAGACTTTCTCGTGACGCCTTCTATACGCGATGTACCTCCCTATCATCTTTCAGTATTTTGAGGTCAGTCTTGAGGACTGTGCTGAGGATGCTGCTCTTGTCTATCTTCATGAGCATCGTCGCCTAGCTCAGCCTGCACAGGTTCCACCTCTTGTAGTCACTTCCACTTCTACTGATTCTCAGGCTACTCATCCTCCTGCCAGTGTTACTCTTGAGTCCCTTCAGACTCTCATGCTGGATCAATTCCGTGCTATGGATTTTCGTACTACCCTTCAGCTCCAGGCCATCTTGAATATGGTTCATGATTTGTCGTATAGCCTTGCTCACAACCCTAGCGGCCCCATTCCTATGGTTCGTGATCCGACCCGGCTTGGCTATCGCATTGATGACCATGAGGCACAGCGTTACTTTGACCCTGCAGCTGCTCGATATGACCCCAGCCGATCAGCTGAGATCGGTCCTTCTGGTACTGCTGGTGCTGCAGCTGATGATGATGAGGATGATAGTTGAGGATTTGTTATTCCTCGTGATAGTTCAATGACTTTGTTATGTTTTGACTTTATTTTAGTTGGCATATATTAGTGATAAATGCTTCTTTCAAGCATTACCAGTTATGACGTTTTCAGTTTTCTTTTTCTGTGTGATGTATGCAAAAGTTTTTCAGTTTATGCTATTATTTCCATTATTCCATGCATGTCTTCTATTATGCTTTATGGTTTAATATTGCTATACCATTTTGCTATCATAACAAAACGGGAGAGTAAGATTGATTAAGATTGATAAAATTCAGTAAGATTGATTTAGATGAGATTTATTTAGATTTTATTCATCTTAGATACAACTTACGATTTTTGATGATTATTTACTGTATTACTAATTTGGTTTGAAAGAATTTTGGTTTAGACTCTTCAGATACAGATTCAGCAGAATGTTTTATTACGGGGGAGTAATAAGACTTGACCGTACACTACGAGGGAGCATTAAGCATTGTACTGTACCATTTTTTGACGGACAAAAAGTTACTACCGTACCTTCCGTACTCATCAAGTCTACTTCCACTTCAAGTTGAACTTTTCCTTAAGTATCAAATCGTAGTATTGTCACATTATCAAAATGGGAGAGATTGTTGGCACATTTAGCCATAGTCAAACCGATTTCGATAAGTGTCTTAAAACTTCGATCTCGATATGAAAAGAAACAAAGAATACAGATTACGTCGTCTCTGAGATTTTATTATTTATTTTATATTTTTCTATTTATTGAGTCTAGATTATTTGTGAATCGGGATCACTGGAAATTAGAAGTCTATCCTAAACCAAACCCATTCTTGATTTGATCCTAAACCAAACCAGATCCAAAAACTAAAACAGCCCTGGAATTAGGCTAACCGAACTTGGTCAACAGAATTCACTCCTGGTCAGAATGTAGTGCCCCGAAATTCGTGATACGTATTTTATACGTGTTCATATTTCTGACCTGTATTTCTTATTTTCTTTGATTAATTAGTTGTGGTTTATTTTCATATTTAGCATTGTGGTTTAATTGTCATTTATCGTTCATGGATTAATTCTGATTAGTGGAGCTTGGTTTATTTGGATAGGAGAAGGATTGGTTTTGGTTAGTTTGGTTTTAATTGTGATGGAACACCTTAGCCTAACCTCCACCCTACAACCACCACCATCCCCATTTATTTAACCCAACTTCCTTCTCTCTCCTCATTACTTTTCTTCTTCCTCTATTAACTTCTTCACCTACCAGGAAGGTCTAGGCAAGTACAACTTGCTTCATGGAGGAACTCTAATTTTATTGTTCCATACTCTTCTTTACAGCATTCTAGCATACTTTAGTACTCGGCATTTTTACTTTCCATGGCTAGATTCTTATAGATCTAAGTTTATTTTATTTTCAGATTTCTTGGGTTTTGATCTATTTAATTTTGTTATTTCCGAGTTTTGATGGTTCCATGTTGTAGAGTATTTCATTCTGTCCCATTTTGACCTATGGAAGTTCAGATTTGGACCCCGGACGAAGGTTCTATGGAGCTTGGAAGTATGGGTTCATGGCGTTCTTCTTCTCGGAAATTTGGAGAAGAAGAACAGTGCTTGACTTGACCGCATGAATATTTCATGCGGCAAGTGTTCTCCCAGCCGCATGCGCAATTGAGCCGCATGAGACCCTTGCACTTCTGGCCGCATGGACTTGAGTCGGGCGCATGCGCCTGAACATCTCGAACCACATAAGTCTATATTCCTTCTTGGCCGCATAGACTGAGTCTCATCCCAGCCGTATGAGATCCTGAACCACCTAGCCGCATGCGCCCCCTTGCTTATGCAGCCGCATGTACGCCCATTATATCGAGCCGCATGGATCTTTGCTCTGTGATCCGCATGAAACCGGGCCCGTTCCAGCCGCATGAGAAACCCTTCCCGCCAGCCGCATATACCCCGCTCCCCATCAACCGCATACGCCCCTCCCTTTCCTGGCCACATGGAACTTGATCCCGCCAGCCGCATGAAGCTTACTTCTCTTTGGCCGCATGATACTCCGCTGCACGACCCTGAACTCCCCTAAGCCGCATGCATTCCCTTAGACCCGAGTCCCCTCCAGCCGCATGGGCTGTTCCCTCCTCGGCAGCATGAGATCATTCTTGGCTGCCTATGCTCGAGCCGCATGGCTCTTTCCCTGGCTTGTATTTTATTATTTAATGGTCGTTATTAACTCGTACTTGTAACGTCCTATGTAACTTGAGTTCCTATAGCGTACACCTTACCCTATTGTATATTTTTACGCCCATTTTATATCCTTACGCCTTTTGTCCCGAACTTGATAATCATGATTTGATTGACATGATTGAAATGACAATTGTACCTGGCATGGTGTGACCAAGAACTGACATGCTTGATAGTGGCCCGCCGTGGTGCACTCCTAACCTGATAACTTGACCTGATAACTTGACCTGCTATACATGACACGACAGTAACCCGTAGTGGTGCACTCTTGACAAGTACCCTGACAATGCTCGATAGTGGCCCGTCGTGGCGCACTCTTGATAAGTAGCAATACTTGATAGTGGCCCGTCGTGGCGCACTCTTGACAAATCAATTCATTGGCCTGGACACCGTGGATGATTGTGCTTGTATAAACTACTAGTCCGGTTGTGTCTTGTATCATGTCTAGGGCATGATCCCTGAGTACCACGGTCAGGAATTCATACTGAATCTGGCTAGGTTAATGACTAGATTGATCAAATAGTTTATGGAGAATTTCCCAGTTACCTGTTGCCCCTTTGGTCCCTGCCTTATATATATATATATACATGGGATTTGTTTCTATCCGTCGAGATGAGCGCACTTCCAGCCCGCCATCGAGTGTGGTACCTTAGGACACATGTATCTTACTACAGTGTGTCTGCTATATCATGCTATCTTTTTCTTTTCTTGCTGGGATCACTCAGGTAGTAACAAACAGGTAACCGGACTTGGAATTCTTATTGCATCTTGCTAGTAGCTAGGCCTGTGATAACCCTAGTTAGTTAAAGTATCAAGCCGTACTCTTTGCTTGGCCGTGATTGATTGGATGGAGTCTAGTCCAGCTTTATCTCGTCCTGATCCTGTACAAATTTTGTCCAGGCGAAGGATTACAACCCCGGTCCTTGTTTGGTTTACGTGTTGTAACCTGGCTCCCGGAACAGTTCTGTGTTCTCTCTTCGTTTATTGTCTTGTTGTACCCCATGATAGGCTCGACATGCTTTACCTCACTTCAATATCATAATTATTTACATGGCCAGATTTTTTATATTATTTTGCCGATAAATGGTGGGAGAATCCAAGTTCCGTTCAGACGAAGGGTTACAACTCCGGTCCTTGTTTTGTTTACGGATTGTAACCTGGTTATCTGAATAGTCCCATGGTTATCTCGTCGTATATCACCTGTTATATTTTTCCTTAATTCCTGTCTTTATTACCTTATTATTATTGTGCTAATTGCTGGTTTTAGTTCCTAAGTGAAGCCTCCTTTGTGGCACTTGCTCGTTCTGGGGTCTGACCCAGCTGGTTTTGTATGGCCAGATACCGGAGCAGCAGCAAAGGATCTACCTGCTTTCCAGCCCGATGGTGACCGCCAGGCGTAACCAGGGCAACGAGTGGGTTTCTTTTTGTTCTCCCACTGAAATTGTACATTATTCTTTTGAGGCATTTAGCCGACGAGCACTTGTTAGCTCGATGCACTTTACCTTCTGTCTGCCTACGGGCTGTAATCATGATTGGCAACTCGAGGTTGATCATGTATGACTTAACTCTTGCTAGTCCTCACATTTTGTACGACTAGCTTCATGATCATCTGGATATGTAATGTTTGGGACGCCTTACAATTGTATATTTGGTGGTCTGATATCTTGTAACATCTACTTACTTGCTTGTGATTAAGACACTAGGCTTGTTATTGACCATAGGAGACTAATGGCTTGTAGATAAACCCTCTTATATCTAGACAGCCGTGACCGTATAGCGGGATGGTTGCCGCTCCGTTATACGTAGATGGCCGTGCACGTCCCCGTTCTTCAGTATTCTGGTTCTGGGGCGTGACACAGAAGCTTTACCTATTCTTGTGGATCTCCAACGTTTGAATTTTTGAACGTTAGGGTACCGAGTTCTGCCCGAACTCTGTCCTAGAAAAACCTATAAATAGAGAAGAAAATTTTATTTCTAAATACAAATTCAATCTTCAACTTTTCTATCTATTCCTAAACTTTCTATTCCATTCGCAAAGCTTTAATCTTCAAATCTCCAAGTCAACTCTATTCTTCTAAGTGCCGGTGGTTTTCGAGTAGGAGTTTCGAGTTGTACAAGCTTGGCGTATAAAAGCTTTCTTCAGAAAGATGTTGAAGTTTGTTCGCGGGCTTCGAATAAAAATACGACGGTGGTGAAGTTGGCGTGTTCTTCGGAGCAAAACATGCGGTGTAATCTCTATTTCAAATAGTGGATTCAAACATCGGGTTGAGTACTCGAGACTGGACTAGTCCTTACAGAGGAAAACCAGTATAAACTTGCTGTCTTTGCGTATTGTTTTCTCGCCCTGATTTTACTGACTTACTTACAATTATTATTATATATATATATATATATATATATATATATATATATATATATATATATATATATATATATATATATATATATATATATAGGTTCATCTGCTTAGAGTTAAATTTTTAATTGCTAAATATTCTCCGTTGCACTCTACTCACCCCCCTCTAGAGGTGCCATTGTTCCTACAAGTGCCACAAGGGAGGCTCCATTTAGGAACTAAAACCAGCATAAAATGAATAGAAGAACTGGTAAATGAACATAATTAAATGGCATAAGACGTGCTTTAAAGAACATACTAGCTTGCATTAGGAAAATAAGAGATAGAATATAATTCCCATGTTAATCAAGAGAGAATCATTCAGGCACAACCAATCAAGTCCTACGGCTTGTTATCATTAGCTAACTAGGGTTATCAGAGGCCTAGTTACTAACAAGATGCAGTTGAGATGTTCCCACTGTCACAAGCCCCGCAGACTATCCAGGTTATCCAGGCGGGGGTACAAGAGTTTATCAAGATTTAAGAGAACTTTTAGTTTACAAGGAGTGCAGCACATGACAGTGTGCTGAAAATGTGCCCTACTCGATGGTAGGCTACAAGTCCACAGGTATGGCCGGGATAACGGGATCTCCTGTAACTGGGAAATCTTTCTATATGAACCACATGATCAATCTAGTCGTTAGACTAGTCAGATTCATTATGAATCCTTGACCGTGGTAACCAGAAATCCATATCCTAGACATGATGCAAGACGAGACAGTTAGCTTGTACAGTCAAAATCAAGCAAAATCAACCATGGAGTCAAGATAAGGGTTACACTTAGCAAAAGAGGAATAGTTATCGTAAAAGCAATCAAGATTTTACATGTCATGTCAGGTTTACTTGTCATGTCAAGAGCACTTGTCAAAACTGCGCCTCGACGGGCTTCTATCAAGATTATCAAGATGGGATCATGTTGTCATGTTCAAGTTCAAATTCAAGTTCAAGTTCAAGTTCAAGTTACTAGCTCAAGATTATCAAGTCGGGTCGTCGCAATTTAGCCCAAGTACAGAAAACACGCAAAGAGAATCAAGAACTATGATTGAAACTATCAGTCGCATATGAACTCCAGTT
Source organism: Iris pallida (assembly GCA_029216955.1). Lineage (NCBI taxonomy): Eukaryota > Viridiplantae > Streptophyta > Magnoliopsida > Asparagales > Iridaceae > Iris > Iris pallida. The sequence goes on along the minus strand of JANAVB010041813.1, from coordinate 3,586 downwards.
AAGGTGAAACAAGAATATTCTTGAAGCCAAAATAAAGATCTACAACTTTCATGTTTTGAGTTTTACAAGCTTCTAGCTACAATATAGCTTAAACACGCAAAAAATAGTCATTCGCGTGCTCGCAGGGACAAAACTGTCCACGGATGCACGGCGCGCGAGCGAGCGACAAATGAATCGTGCAGGCGTGCGGCACACGAAACGCGCAGCGCACGAAACACGCAGCGCACGGATGCACAGGATGCGGGGCTCGGAAGCAAGATGGACGAGCGCACGACAAACGAATTACGCAGAAGAGCGGCACGCAAAATGCATAACACGCACAGACCAAATTGGCCACGGCGTGCGAAGAGCGAGAGCACGGCATGCATGCGCGCGATAAACAAATCGTGCACGCAGCGCGCGAAACGCGCAGCGCGTGCAGACCAAATTGGCTAAGGCATATGGAGCGCGAGAGCACGACGTGCAGACACGTGGCGAACAAATTGCGCGGACGCGCGGACGAATTGGCCTCGGCGCACGGAGCACGAGAGCATGGCGCGCAGGCGAGCGTCAAGCAAATTGTGCGACGGGCGAAACGCGCAGCGCACGTGGACCAAATTTGCCATAGCACGCGGAGCGCGAGAGCACGGCGCACGACAAACGAATCGTGTAGGCTCGCGGTGCACGAAACGCGCAGCACGCGCGGACAAAATTGCCAGCGGTGCGTGGGGCACAGATGCATGGTGCACGGGTGCACGACACTGTTCATCGTCCTCGGAGCACCGAAGATGTGCGAGAACCCATGAACACAAAGATGTCATAACTTCTTCAAAATAAGTGAAAATGAAGAGGTCCAAAAGCAAAAATTGGATAGAATTGAATTTTCCACAACAAGGAACCATTGTTTTTGGAAATAACAAAATTTTAGAGATCAAAACCAAAAAAATTAGAAAAAGTTAATACTTAGATCTACAAAAATCTATCCATCAAAACCAAAATTTTTTAAGTCTAAAGATGCTTAGAATCATATAGGAAAGGAGACGGAACAATAAAAATAAAGATCCTTCATGGAGCAAGTTGCACTTGCCTAGGGTTTGGTGGAGGAGTAAATGAAGAAGATGAAGAAGAAGTAAATGAAAATAAATAAGGATTCAGAGAGAAGTTGGTTTATATACCAACCCTCTCATCTCAAACCAGCCCAACCAAACCAAGCCAAGCCAAGATAAGCCAAGATGAACCAAACCCTAAACTAAACAAAGTCAAGATTAAACCAAGACAAGGCTAAGCGAAACAAGTCAAAATACGGGTCACCTGACAAATGTCAGAAATCCGTACACGTATACTGAAAATACGTATAACGGAAAACGGGAGTTACACGAACGGATCGGCATGCACACGAAGAGACCGGCGTACGAGCTCATGCGGGAAGCGGAAGGCGCACACGCGGGGCGTGCTGTTGTACACGCACGAGGGGCGTACTGCTGTACACGCGCGAGGGCACGTTGCTGTGCACTCGCTGGGGACACTGTTGCGCGTGGAGGTGCGCTGACATACGCCGACGGGGTTCGACGGAAGGCGAGCGACACTGGCAGGCGGCGAAGAGGCTGCACGGATGCTAGCGGGAGGTGGGGATCGGTCGGCGAGCGCTTCGGAAATGCCCCAATAGGGGTGTTGATACATCTTGGGTGTCGTGGGGATTGCCGGGGCGTGGTTGGTTTTGGAAGAGTAGTGTAGGTGAAGATAGAAGGGGGTTTGTGAAGGTTTGGGAAGGAAGAAATATTTTTGGAGTTCTGTGTGTTTTTGAGGGTTTCTGAGAGGTTGTACGTGAAGGAGGAAGAAAGGCTACGTGGGGAGGTTTCTCGGGGTTGGAATGGATCTGAAGAGACCGAAGAGTGGGCTAAAAACCACTAAGGTCAAAAATTTTAATCTATATATATATATATATATATCTATCTATATATATATATATCTATCTATATATATATATAAATATATATATATATATATATATATATATATATATATATATATATATATTTTTTTTTTTTTTTTGGAATACTAGAATTTATTGAATAAGCAGGAAACAGCAGGGAGCCAAAAGGGCTACGATTCGAATTTCAAACGAAATTCGAACGGCAAAACAGCAAAACACTAAAAGAAAAAAACAAAACAGTAAACACAGCAAAAAAGAGGGAGGGAGCGGTCCGCACTCCCGAAGGAGCCTCGGTGCGCGAGCTCGCTCTGCTCAAGACGTCGAGGCACAGAGGTCTGTCCGAAGTGGAAGCGGGGCCCGAGGGGCGCGATGCCCGAGGGACGCGATGCCCGAGGGCGGGATCTGCCCGAGCGGGGAGCGAGGACTAAGGGAGGAGGCACCGTCCGTCGGGCTGGGCGAACCGCCAAGGAGGAGGGGGAAACAGGTCAGCCGAGGGCCAGGAGGGAGCCGCAGCGGCCGATGGCGGGTGGTGGCGGCCGGAGGGGGGAGCCGAGGATTGGGTGGCACCCCAGTGGTCCAACGCGGGGCCCGAGGAGGGACCTCGATGGAGCACCCAGACCGAGGAGCGGGGGGCCACGGCGGAAGGGGGGCTCGACCCCGGAGGGAGCGCGGCGGAAGGGGAGCCGGAGGGGGTGCTCACACCGGGGGCGCGGGAGGGAGAGATGAAGGGGGATCCCCGGCGGGGGAAGGCGAAGGGGGGGCTCGAGCACGGGGAGCCACGACGGAGAGGGGCTGAGCTTCGGGAGGGCGGCCCCGGCTGCCGGCGAGAGGGGGGCACGGAGGAGGGGGCCACGGAGGAGGGAAAGCGACCACATGGAAGGGGAGGTGGACCTACGGCGGCCGGCAGAGGGGGAAGGAGCGACGAAGACGGCCGGCCTGCACGCGAAGGAGGCAGTCACCGGCGAGGGGCGGCCCAGGAAAACTGAGCAAAGGGCAGCTGAGCTGCGGTCGGCGAAGGGAAAAGGGCGGACAGATCTGCCGGCGGAAAAAGAGTGGCCCGGCTGAGACTCGGGTTAGGAAGCACGGGGGAGATGCCGCTCCGGATGGGAGCTGCGTGAGAGCACGAGGGGGGCTCTCGACTCGCGAGGGGGAGGGGAGCCGCCGACGACGAGGGAAAGGGGAGAGAGCTAGGAAGAGGCGAGGAGGGAGCCGGGCAGGAGGGGAACCGAGGGGAGGCCGAGAGAAGAGGGGGAGGATCCACACCCGTTCCGCCGGGGGCTAGGGGGATCGAGGCCGACCCCGGCGGGGGACCGAGGAGGGAAGGGGAAAGCGGTGGAGCACCGGACTGACGGCGCCGGGACCGGTGTCGCCGAGAACGCCGGTGGTTGCGATGGCGCCGAGGGCGGAGGGAGGAGGAGAGCGGGGGGAGGAGAGCGGGGGGGACGTCGAACGGCAAGAGGGCGCCGGAGAGGGGATGGGGAGCCCGCCACAAGGGGGCGGCCATAAGAAGACGGCCGGCCGAGGAAGCTTGGACGGCGGGGAGAGCCACCTAGGGGGAAGAGAATCCTGGGAGCGCGGTCGGCCCGGAGAGATCGACCGGCCACGAAACCAGCCACCCCCACGAGGAGGAGGGGGCTGCGACGAGCACTGGCGCCGCTCCCGACGGAGACCGGG